>VMDO01005687.1:0-87276 GCA_007922755.1 Pedetes capensis | reverse complement strand
GCTCTTGAAATTAAGAGCCAGATTTTCTCAATTTGCCACACCAAAAACTGAAAAACAAGGTCACAGGGGCTTATGCTTAGAGTCCATGGGTGTGTATAGAATGCAGAGTGCAGAGGGGACCTGGGCAAAGGATCCACAGGAACTAGTACCCTCCCACATCGCAACAGACCTTGCTGGCCTGCCCCACTACTCTCTATGACAAAAATGGCATACCCCTAAATTGTGACATATGAAATCAATTACAATTTTACTGTTAAATGGAGACAAATTACCTATACAAGCATGTCGGTACATGCAGCATCCTTTATGCCTTGTTGTTAGGTGCCGTCAAGTCCAGTCCTACTCATAACGACTCTACATACAACAGAAGGAAACACTCTCTGACACTATGCCATGCCAGGCACTATGTCAGTGTTTCTCTGTCTTTATGGCTTAGTAATCAAAAACTCAAATTCATGGCTTCTTCACTTGCTTCCCATGAAAATCAATTGAATCAAGGCTCATATATAAATATAAAAACAGCTCAAAATCACTACAAAGAATGGTCACTCATTCTCTACATCAGTCTAGTAAAACTGCGGTACTCACGTAGGAAAATGGATCATCTCACAGCAATGCTTGCAAGAAGATCACATTAAATTCTGCTCACACGTTTCTAGCCCTTTTTAATCCCACCACCTCAGATACTCCCAGCCAATTTGAAGACCCAGCATCCCAGCACATCTTACTAGAAAATACTCTGTGAGTAATTAGAAATGAGACACTACCTCCACCTTGGCACAGAACTGAATCTAGAACTTTCTGTACTCATCAAAGTTGTTTACTAGCATAGCATCTGTAGTAACTTGATTTGTTTCCCAGAATTATCCCACATATCATTATAATTCACCTTCCTATTGAGAAACTTTGGAGCTCTCAGTAGGAAATGATTTCTGTGCTGTGGTTTCAAGGAGGAGCATTCACTAAGTAGGTGGTTTTGGATGGAAGATATAATCTGAGGAGGCTTCTTGGTGTATGACTATACTTGAAGTCCACAGGCACATATGGACCCGACAATCTGTGTCTCTACCCACATAGGAACTCCTGATGTGCTGCTGAATGTAGTCACACATTCCCCAAGAAACATACATCATGTGACATTTGGTGAAGGCCAAGTGGTAGTAGTAATAATAAGCCACAGGATGGTTTATTAGTGTCGTTATTGATGAATATAACCTAACAGCTTTTCCAGTTATAAAGGCTGCTGCTGAATCTTAAATTTGACTGAAATCTGTGTCATTACTTTAAAACTCACCTTGCTAATTGTCTATAAACTTTCGTTTTTGAAGTTTTCTAGTCATTTGACTCAGGAATCAAGATAAATTTTACTATGCCCCTATTCTTTCTTTCTCTCTTGCTCTGTTCTCAATTTTAAAATTCATCTTACAGGTCAGCAAAAAATCTAAGTCTCAAAAAGTCTAACCTTGTTTTTCCAGGACACACATACATCCAGCTAGTTGCAGAGCCAGGCTGCCCCACACCAGCAACTCCCTGCCTTAAACCACTGTCTCCATGATGTGTTTGAGTGGTGATGTGTCCCTGCCCACTATGACCAGGAGGGAGATGCATGATTAAAGTAAGAATTTAAAGGGGAACTTATCACCTTCTAGGAAGAAATGAAGCAATCAAAGGAAAAAATAATAGAAAAATAAGGGATGAGTTAATGTGTTCTAACAGTATTTTGCATTTATAGGGTAATATCTTTTGCCTCAATCTTGCCAATGCATTTTGCACATGTAAATTATCCAACATTCATTTGACAATATTTGTCAGCACTTACTACAGTCCCAGTACTAATCTAGATACTTCAGATACCACAACAAACCCCTACACTTCACAGATGACAAAATTGCAGTGTGGCAGAAAAGCAATAAGCAAAGAAAAAAGTGAACAGCTAATCTGACATCAAGTAGTGAAGACCAGGTCACGGTCAGGGACGAGCACTCTCACGTACCATCACGTTCACTGTCTCTCATGTCTCAAGTGCACTGTTCCAGGACTAGTTCAAGCATCTGGTTCATTACTGAGTAATGAATGAGATGTTATTTCACATACTCAGGCCTCACTGAAGAAATAACATTTGACTATCTCCTGATAATTATTGTTTTTCCAAAGACTGCTTCTGGAAAATGGACAGAAATGAGGGTGTTCTCATTTCCCTAAAAAGAATTAGGATCCATGCCCAGTGAAGGGACTTGACTGCTTGTATCATTATTAAACATGGGATGAAATTTTTAAAATTCCAGAGATTTAATTAACTGTTAGTAAAAACTGGGCCTGTTTACTTGGTCTTATATAAATTTTCTCATTATCTAGCCTATTGACTAGACAGGACTTACATTGTCATTATATTATTAAACTGATGAGCAAAAGAAATATTTAAAAACTAATCCCAAAGTCAGAAAAGGACAGGCCTTAGTTCTTAATCAAGTTTAGTTTTGAAACTTTTGTTCCTGTGTGCTTCCTACCCACTTCAGTACCTTCTAGAGGATCAAAAGGCTTCTAGTAAACATCGATTCCATTTCATCCTACCTAATGTAAACTAATGGATATATTTCAACAAGTGTTGCCCACCATCCACTCAGGCTTCCTAAAAATATAGCAGTGCTATATTTCAAAGGAACTCATGAATTAATTTCTTACCAGTTTGCCTTGTTCATCACTCCTGAATATTTATTGGTTATTCTAGAGTCTTAGGGTTTTAGAAATTATAAATCATTGTAAGAATCTGGTAAAGACTATGAATAGTCTCCCTAAATAAATCCCTAAAATTTCAAGATGTTCATAGGCATTTTAACAGGCTAGTATATTCTTGAACCCACAGGAGTCCTTTGCCACACTAAGAGCCTAAACCCAGGGCCTCGCATGTACTTTTCAAGGGCTCAACCACTAAGCTACCCTGCCAGTCCCCTTTTTTTTTTTTGTTTGAGACAAAACAAAAAGTTCCTCTTCTACTTTCATTATATATGTATATAAACATATACATATATACTTATACTTTCATTTTAATAATATAAATATATGTATATGTATTTATATTTATTTATATAAATATGTTTTATATAATAATATAAAAATATATTTATATATAATGATATATAAATATATTTATATATAATATATAAATATTTATATATAATGATATATAAATATATATTATATATAATATATATAAATGTATATATATATAATAAAAGTAGAAGTCCTTTTAGGGGGAAGATAGGAGCCAGTCAAGGGGAGACAAGCCAGGATAATGGGGTAACATACATGATGTACATATATGAAAATGTCATAATGAAATCATTAGTTTGTACAAAAATTTTTTAAATAATGAAGTCTCCATATATTGCATAAGAAATTTTATAAGAACAGAATGCTATTTAATTGATGTAAGGTATAATTAAACACAAAACAGTAGCTGATATGTCAGAATGTTTTTTAATAGCTTAAATTTTTGTTCTGTTAGCAAAACATTTATATGGATGGGATTTTAATTGGACACATTTACCATGAGCAAGATTATTGTCTCTACATTTTGAAACACTATACAATAATTAAAAGGATTATCAGAAAGGAAAAAAACCAAAATATTTCCCACTGCATCTGGGGATATGCTAAATAACATCTGAACAAAGATTGTTGGCTTTTTACTGCCCTCACTGATATGTTTGGATTTATCTAGGAGAAAGACAAGGCAGTCGGTGTTTATATATTTGGATATATTTGTTTTAAATATTTACATTATGCAAACTGCTTAAGCATTTTGAGGATGTTTTGTGAATTCCTCATAGCTTTAGCTCAAATGGAATTTGTTGAAAATGTCAGCATAAGTAAAACCATTTGTTAAGCAGAGTAAGCCTTCTGTTATCAGGACGGCAGAGAGGGTCTACGTTCAGATATTCACTAACTGACCTCATTGTCCTAACCCACCAAATGCGATGGAGGGGGTTCATCTAATCAGAACTGAATCCTCAGTTCTTCTAAAAAGAAGCCCATATTTCTTCTCGTCCCTTTACTTTCATCAAAGCCACCACATGCTAGAGATAGTGACTTGTCCAAGGACTCATTTTTTCCCTCTTTCTTGATAACAGAACTCAGGTTGTAACTGGGAAACCCCACATCCAGCCCTTTTGAATCTAGACATGAACACTTAATAATATCTGACAAATAAGACATAGAGAGAAGTGTTTTCTGGGACTTCTATAAAATCTCCTGAAAAAGAGATAGCATGTTCTTTGCTTCCCATGCCATTTTTCTACTGCTTGGGATATGAATCTGTAGGGAGAATTTGCACTGCCATCCTGGATAGTTCAGATAGCAGCATTCTAAGGGGACAGGTAAGTAGAAGCTGTGGAGCCTGGGAATCAGAACAGTGTGAAGTTTCTGCACTAGCCTGGGATACCTACCCCAAGACATGTTGTTGTTAGGTGCCATAAAGTTGAGTCCAACTCATAGTGACCCTGTGTGCAACAGCATGAAACACTCCCTGACAATGTGCCAGCATACAATCTTTTCATGTTTGAGCCCATTGTTGCAGCCACTGTTTCTTCTCATTTTGAGTCATGCCACATCAGTAAATGGAGGTCCTAGGAGCTTTACTCCATTACCATCATTAGGTCGACTCTACTTTGAGGAGGCAACTCTTCCCCAGTAGTCTCTTGAATGTCTTCCAGGTTAGGGGCCTCATTTTCTGGCACTATATTTGACAGTGCTTCTCTGCTATTCATAGGGTTTTCAAAGGCTAATTGTTAGAGAGGGGCTGTCAGGTCCTTCTCCCTAGTCTGTCTTAGTCTGGAAGCTCAGCTGAAACCTGTCCACCATAAGTGACCCTGCTGGTATCTGAAATACAAGTGGCATAGCTTTCATCCTCACAGCAACATGCAAGCTCCACAGCATGACAAGCTGACAGATATGTGGGGGACTCTAAGACATAAAAGGGAAAATTTCTGTCTTTTACTTTTCTGTAATTAATAACTGCAAAAAGCTCCAGGGCTTACTATTTTTATTAGCAAATCTTTAAGCAGATTTTCTTGACTCAAACTTGATAATTGGATTTCACATCATTGACAGCCATTCTTTCTTTTTCTTTCTTTTTTTTTTTTCTATTTATTTTTTATTTTAAGTCAGGGTCTTGCTAAGTTATGCAGTCTGCCCCTGGCCTCAAACTCATGATCCTCCTACCTCTGCCTCTGGAGGGTCTGGGATTATAGGTGAGTGCATTGATGGATTTTCAGTGACATAAGGAAACTTTTAATAAAATGTTATAACCTGCAATATACCTGAGTAGTAAGGCAAAGCTTTTGGTCTCTTTACTAAGGTTCAAGATCACCTTAAAGATAATAGTATCAAATAAATAATAGTTGAACTTTGAACATGTTTGGTGCCTTTATTAACATATATAGCAATATTTTTACTTATAATATTGATTTAACATTTACTGAAACAAAATTTACAAACTGGGTAAGTTGACGTAGAAAGAAGCAAAGGCAGTTTAGTTTTGTGGTGATTCAATTACTTAGAAAATTTCCTAAATATTTATCCTACTAGTGTGAGTTAAATTTTAGAAAAAAACCCTAAAATTGAAATGTCTGTGCTATCAATTTTTCATCATCCCAATGTCCATTTTTGGTTGAAGTGTCTGATAGCCAGAAAAATGGCTGTGTAAAGGTACTTGTACTTTAATCTCTGGAATTTTTGAATGCATTACATTATAAAAGAGAAATGTAAAGATGTAGATTTGGTAATCATCTGACCTTAAGACACCAAGATTTCCCTGGATTGTTGGATGGAGTCCAATGTACTGCCGGGGATTTTCAAACATGGAGGGGAGAGAGACTAGACTCACACCTGCTGGCCTTGAAGATGAGGGAAGGGACTGTGAGCCACACAATGCGAGTGGCCTCTCCAAGCTGAGGAAAGCAAGGTAACACTTCCACAGAGCCTGCAGGAATGAGCACAACTCTGGTGGTCAGTCATTCTTCCCTCCCAGGTGCTGCTCTCCAGTCCTACCACCCTAACACTCTCATAGCATGACAACTTACTTCTTTAAAGTCAGTGAGAAAACCATTCTCTCCTGACCACCATGGCAGTGACTTATGCAATGAAACCTAACTGAGGGACTGACCATGCCTCGTATTCATTGGTGCTGTCCATGCTCAAGAGGAACACATATACATGGCTACAGTGGGGTTAAGAACCTTGGGAACCATCTTGGAATTCTGCCGACTCCACTCCAGCCCCCTCCCCACCCCACCATCCCTGTGGGCATGTTTCCAAAGACATGCATATATGTATTTGTTTTACTTTTCTCAAAGATACATATCAGCTTCTTACAATATTTGACTTCTTAAATAGCTTTTTACTACTTCTGTTATAAATTCTCTCTGATTTAACCACAGGATCCCATCTACTTATTGAAAACAGTGTGGAGGGTAAGGGGGCACCTATATGAATAATGTACATCAAAATGCATACATGGAAATGCCACAATGAAAGGCATGTCAGAATGAATCACATTAAGGTGTACATTAAAAATTTCCAATAATAAAAAAAAAAGAAAACAGTGTGGAGGAAATAATTTCTCTGTGTATTCTTTCTCTATGACATGTGATTGCACACTCACTTCACCAAATTACGTAGGTATTGACACTAATGTTCCATATGGCCTCTTTTAATATTTATTTACATTTTAAGAGATTTTTCTTTATCAGTGAGGGTGAAGTAGAAATTAATTTCCAGCTCTGTGCTTCTGGTAACAGAAGAAATTGAAACAGAAAAATATTCACACTGATGTAGCACTTTATGTTCTCGAAGAGTCAAGTGATTAATTAAATCCCAACACTCCCCTGAAGGAGATGGGACATTTTTACAAACAAGAGAAATTATAGCTAAAGTCTGGAATCAAGTCATTCAGGTTGTTCAGGGCAGTATGTCCTCAAACACATATAAGAACAAAAGAAAATATTAATGATTCCTTTTGGGAAATCTTACTGAAAAGTTTTCTCTGAATGATGACAAATGATTTTTATAAATTTTACTTATTTATACAGTAAATTTCTAAAAATATGCGATAACTTTAAGGTCGAAAGTAGTATAGAGTATGTAAAATATGTGTATGTGCATATAAAATCTTCAAGGGCAGCCAGGTAGCATGAGCAAGGACCTATGAAGAATTAGTTCTATCATGTACTGATATCCCACTTCCTTGGTGCCCAACTCGAAGATCCCTAACTCAACTACATATACCATTAAACACTGTGAATGATCTATTCTTGGTTAAATATAAGTTAAAATTTCTCAAAAACATAATAGTAAAAACTGATCTTTAATGTTTTATGTTGGGATGGTAAGGAATAGACTATAGTTTGAATGTACATCTCTTTGTTTTGTTTTCTAGGAGTAGGACAGCTCTTTAGTACAAAATTATTCTATCTTCCTGAGCAATATTTGTACATTTGACTAAAAAAAAAAAACACTTCATTATGATCTGGGGCCTGACAATATCTGGCAATCTGTAAATCTTATTTTGGTGGAAGGACTAAAAACTAATCTTACCAAATTTATAAAAATTAAAAGGAGAGCAAAGAAAAAGACACAGTATTCCATTACTACCTCCTCCAATGCTACAGCTACACTATTATAAATTTCCTTCCAGTCTCTTCTCTTTCTTCCTAATGCAGTTGTCATGTGGAGCAAGCATGTCTTGTGAGATATCATCACAAAGCGTATTTATTCTGGTCTCTTCCTGCCATTTTTCACTTACTCTGTTGACTAATTCTTTAGCCTACATTCTTTCCTTGGGTGAAATTTGGCCAAGTCTCTAGGCTCAGCTAGTCCCTTCTAGATAAGGAAATCTTCTCCAGTCATTAATATTTCCATGGTATCAACTATTTAATCATGTTCTAATGTTGGGTGTATGGCACCGAACAGCAACAATTGTTGGGTATCCATATAGACCTGGTTTTAATGTATCATACTTCACATTTTATGAGTATATATTTCTACTTTTCCTGTCTAAAGTGGCATAGCAATTTATATTCTCACCAGCATTACTGAACAACATTTGACAGAGCCCATTGATTTGGACCAGGTTCCTGTACTGGGCCCCACAGGCCAAACCATTATGGAGTCATTCATGTTAAGGAAACTAATTAATTTATGAGTATATTTGTGTAACAGAGAGCTAGGTTTCATTCAGTTACCACAGCTGAGATTTAGTCAATAGTAGAAGGCCAGCTGATTCAAAAAAGGAGGCTAAACTGTAATCAATTGTTGTCTTTTTTGCCCCACTTCAGTTTTCTGTCCATAAACACTGACCATATAGCAGGCAAATAGCTCTGTGAACCTGTTCAGGTTCTGAGGGGTGCTGATTTATTTATTTTTTCTTCAAATAAACTCAATTAAATTTAAACTTGTCTCAGATTTTTCCTTCTAATTGTACTATTTAGCCATTCCACTTTTGATAACCTTGACCATGTTTTTTCAATTTAATAGGTACAAGTACTTCATCATTGATTTGTTCATTTGCATTTGTTTAAGAGAGAAAGAGATGGTTTCTCATGGTTACTGCTCTTATGCCCTACCTGTTATGCTCTGTCTTTTAAAAGGGGGGGTTATTTTTCTATTGCTTTCATATTTGTATTTTAGTTTATCAATTTATAATCTCTGCTGTAATGTTTTTCCTTTCTTTTTTTATTTGCTTACTATATTTTTCTTTCACTTCACCTGGTTTAAGAAATCTTTCTATATTTTTCCGCTTTTTTACCTCCAATGGCTTGAGGTTATAGATTGTAGATCTGTTCTTTCAGAGGTTTTCCTAACATATATTTACCAAAAGTTTAAACAAACAACTCAAGGCCTGTGTTTAGCCAGCAACATTTTCTCCTGAGTAAGATATATAACATAGGATAATTTACCTGCCTCTCACAGTCCCCTAGAAGCTTCTAAAACTACTCTCCTAAAATTTCGTATCAATGGACATTTAAATAGACAATATATTTCAACAAAAGACTGCATTTAGTTGATTGCACACATTTCAACTTTTTTCTTAATTAAAGTGTTCTTCTGGTAGATTTTTTTTTTTTTTCTTTCTTTTCTTTTTTGTTCCGGTACTGGGAGTTGAACCCAGGACCTCGCGCTTGTATGCTTTGCAAGTGCTGGACCACTGAGCTGCACCCCCCGTCCATTTTTTTACTTTTTGAGGCAGGGTCTCACTAAGTTATTCAGACTGCCTCTGGTCTCAAACTTGCGATCCTCCTGCCTCTGCCTCCCGAGACACTGGGCTTATAGGCCTGCGCCACTGTGCCCGGCTTCTAGTAGATTTTCATTTAAGAATACGAATGTTAAATCTTCTAGGTTGGCACTGCCTAACACATATATAATGTAAGCCACAAATGGGAGCCTCACATATAATTTTAAATGTTTTAGTAGTCACTCTAAAAAAAAAGAAAAAGAATATAACATGGATTTTTGTTTCAATAGCATATTTAGTTTGATATGATATGTCCAAATAGTATCTTCTCAACATATAATCAAGCAAACTATAAATGAAATACATCACACTTCTTGTATTAAGTCTTTGGCATGGAGTTTATACTTGATACTTACAGTCCATCTCCACTCAGAGTAATTCTACTCCACATTTCAAGCGTTCAGTAGTCACATACCAATATTGGGCTGTACATTAGCAAGTATAGCTATAACTCTTTTTAACAGCTCAAGATGAGAATAATTTTTATATTTATTTACTCATTCCTTTATTCTTTTTTCCCCTCTTTCTTCCACCTGTAATTATTTTATTTCTAATTAGAGACCTTCCATGAGCAATTCACTTCTGGTAGCCCATCCCAGCAACAAACTACCTTAGTTGTCCTTCATTTGAAACATGTCTTTATTGGCCCGTCATTGCTGAGGTGTGGAGAAATGTGTGTTTTCTGGACTAAAGTTCTTTCCCTTCAGCACTTGAGAAGTGTTTTGCTCCTTCCATGGCCCTTGGTTTCAGACGGGAAGCTCACTGCCATTGCTTCATGGTTTCCTTCGAGGTGATGGGTCATATCACTCTGGCTGTTTTTCAGATTGTTTCTTTGTCTTTAGTTCTCAAAGGTTTTTTGTTTTGTTTTGTGTGTTTTTTCTTATTTATTTGTTTTGTTTTGTCTGCAGTACTTCAGATTTGTATCCAGGGCCTTGCTAATACTTTGCAAGTGCTTTACCACTGGGCTTCACCCTCAGCCCATTATGTATTTATTTATTTAATTTTTTGAGACAAGGTCTCACTAAGTTACAGAGGCTGTCTCTGGCCTTGAACTTCCAATTCTCTTGCCTCAGCCTCCTGAGTCACTGGGATCAAATGCATACACCACCTCAGCTGGGCCACCCATGCTTTTGTTCACTTTTAGTAATCTTTTAGGAAGAACTTCCTGTGTACCAGGTGCTGGGCTAGCAGATCGAGACTGATCAAGGAACAGAATAGATATCATTATGAATTATATAGTCCAGAAGAGGAAACAAGCCTTAAACATTGGAAATGATAGTGGAAGAAATAAATGGTGTGATGAAAGGTGTAATAAGGTTTTGATCTGGTTTGAGATTCAAGGCAGGATTCTCTAGACATGTTAATTAAAACTCCAGGATACACTAAGTTACCAGGAAGAGAATGGGAGGAAAAGAACATGTGAAAATAGTATCAGCTGAATACAAGTGTCATTTCAGGAACTAGAAGAAGGCCAGTGTGCCTGGAGGTTAATAGTAAGGTGAGGAAATACAAGAGAGGCTGTGATCTTGCCTATGTGGAAATGTGTTACACCCTATAACATAGAGTGACTGACCTTTTTCTGTTTCTTCTGATATCTGATTATCCCCACTCCTGTTTCCTGGTCACTGTAGTTGTGCCCTTTGGTTCTGCATCCTCTTTATCCATAACCCCAGTGTACTGCAGGATTAAAATCTCTTTAGTCAAAAGCCTCCATAAACTTTTTAAGTTGTTGAAAGTGTAGCCAAAAGCAATATAATAGTTGCATAATAGAAAAAGCAAATGCTGTATTATTTTGTCGATGGAGCAAAAACAATGGAGCAAACCACTTCTCAAGTGCTGAAGGGAAAGAACTTTAGTCCAGAAAACACACATTTCTCCACACCTCAGCAATGACGGGCCAATAAAGACATGCTTCAAATGAAGGACAACTAAGGTAGTTTGTTGCTGGGATGGGCTATCAGAAGTGAATGGCTCATGGAAGGTCTCTAATTAGAAATAAAATAATTACAGGTGGAAGAAAGAGAGGAAGAAAGAATAAATGAGTAAAATAAATTTAAAAAATTATTCTCATCTTGAGCTGTTAAAAAGAGTTACAGCTACACTTGCTAGTTGTTGTTGTTAGGTGCCGTCGAGTCAGTATCCGACTCATAGCGACCCTCATAGGGTTTTCAATGGCAGACTGTTTCGGGATTGCCTTGGGAGTAGATTGCCAGGTCCTTCTCCCAGTTTTGCAGTGCTGGGAATCGAACTTGGGACCTCAGAGACTGCAGCACAGCACTCTACCAACTGAGCTAAATCCCAGCCCTTGCTAATACGTAGCCCTATATTGGTATGTGACTACTGAATGCTTGAAGTGTGGAGTGGAATTACTCTGAGTGGAGATGGACTGTAAGTATCAAGTATAAACTACATTTTGTACCCCATCAACATTTATCAATAAAGGGAAAAAGACAAAAAAGAAAAAGAAAACAAAAATATCTCTTTGATATAACTTTGACACACTGTGTGACAGTATGTGAAAAATATATGCTCTCTCATATTGACAATAGCTCAGAAACTCTGTTGGGATGACTCTAACCCTCTGATTCTTCCCTGAAGATAAGCATACTGTCGAAGTTCACTTCATTGATGTCCCTTTTGTGTGAGGCTCTTCCGAGGAAAGGCTGAGCTCCATACTGACATCTTCACTGCTCTCTAAATCCCTAGAAGGATAACCTCGGGCTTTATCACTTGCTTCCTCCTCCTCTTACATGTTCATACCCAGAAGAATCAGTCATAGACCCTTTTGTCAGGGACTCGAACTTACTTCCTGTTAGACTCTTCTTCTCAGTCCAGGTGACTCCAATTCATGAGTGAAGTGTAGACATGTGTATTAGTTAGGTGGTGTATAACTGTGACACAGAAACTGACCAAAGGAACGTTATGGGAGGAAATATTTATTGAAGTTTTATAATTAGAGGATTTTAGCTCACAGAGGTGGAAGACATGGCCACAGGACAGGCACGACGGGGCCTTGGCACAGACCCTCACATCTTGAAGATAAGGAAGCCAAGAGCAGAAAGCTGCAGGTCTGGGTAAAAACCTCAAAAGGCCCTCCCCCAGTGACCATTTCCACAAAACCGACCTTTGGGAAACATTTTAGATTCAAACTATAACATGGTTCCCATGTTTGCCCCTTAAAATACATTGTTCAGAACGTACACTTCAATTCAACACACCCAAGTGCCTAACCACTTGAAATTCAAAAGCCCTGGCTCAAACATATCACAAATCTCAGCTCTAGAAACTAATTACCTTCTGTACAAGTTTAAACCATCAATTTAAATGCTCAAAAGGCGAAAAGTTGGCTCATTGTTCCCTGTAATCTATGCAATCCTTCTGCTGAAGCAATATTTGGTTCCCAGGGAACACGGTAACCTTCTGGAAGAAAAAGGGTAGAAAGAGAAGGAACCACCAGGTGTATAAAAACCTCACAATTTAGTTCTACCACATATCTTCATTTTAAAAGCAATCATTCTACTTATAGTTCATTTCTTTGGAATCTTTCCATGCTTTGAGAGAGGAAGTCCTTTGATATAGTTAAGAAGTCCAGAGTTTTTATATCAGCCTGGTTCTAAGTCTCAGCTCCACCACTTACCAGCTGAGCGGCTTTGGATATTTTAATTAGCTTGTTAAACTTCAGTGTCTTTATCCATGATATTAAGGTACCAAAATTAAAAGGATTGTTGTGAGGATTAAATTACATAATCCATATTAAGCACTTATAATAGTGTCTTGAAATTCAACTTAGAAGACCTCCAAGGAGGTTAGTTTTAATTATCATTGGCTAAAAACATCCTTTTTTAGTTTCAGAGCAAATAGGATCACACAAATCTTCTAAACCAATGCAGCCAATCTAGAGAAGAGGAAAACAGTTTTCCAAAGGGTGTAAATCCAGGACTCATTCATTCTCCTGACTCTGCTAATTGGTTGTCTTGCTTTATCACACAAATATTTCACTAAGTTGAGTGATTATTAATTCTTATTCTATTTGGGTGATTTTATTTACTTGTAAGAATCATCACATAAATACATACAAAAGGATAATTCTGATAATGAACATCCATAGTGAAGAAATGCAAGAAATTTTGTTACACTGGAATATTCAAATCGTGGAGCCATCTTCTTTCTCCATCTTATATCCATAAGGAAGGTGCAGTAAAAACATATTCAGGGCAAATAAATAAATAAATTCAGTTTTATTGAAGACCTGAGCTTTAGAATTAATTCCCCGCCCTCTTTCTACATGAGAATGTTTCTCAAAGTCTATACCTTATCTCTAGGAATCTGAGAATTCATTGAATTTTAAAAAAACACTTTCACTTGAGGATAGTGAAAGATTAATACAAGTGTGTTCTGGGTCAATCTGACATCCACCATATAGCAGAATGAGATCTGCGTCTAAAATTTGTATATATTGTAGGTAGGAAAAAGTTGGTGCCAAGATATCACATTGACATTGTTTATGTATATGTATTGTTTATATATTTAATATATATGACATAAGTAAAATTTGAATGCCTGAAAAATGACAACAACCATCCCTCATGTACTATGTGTTGTTTTGAATGAAAAACGTTGAATTATTCTTTCATGCTAATGGGAATAATTCCTTAATAGGAGAAATTTGATGATGTACAAAAACTGATTTATTTGCAGGGGCAAAAGTCCCAAGATAGAAGAAAATGAGTGGGACCAAGTGTATACGTATAGTGCCTTCAATTAGAGAAAAGGTACTGTGTGCATGGCAGCAAGAGGAAAGAGAGAGTATATAGATGTATATGTCTTTGGTAAATCTAGTCACAGGAATATAAATAAGTTTTCTCCTCATTGTTTGACTATTTTCAATGAAATAAAAAGCAAAGCCATCAGCTGATACCACCTTGACACCATGAAAATGAACTGTTGGGGGGGTATAGAGGTATTCCCTAGAGGCAGTGTCTTTATCCATGATATTAATGGTACCAAAATTAAAAGGATTGTTGTGAGGATTAAATTACATAACCCGTATTAAGCGCTTATAATAGTGTCTTGAAATTCAACTTAGAAGACCTCCGAGGAGGTTAGTTTTAATTATCATTGGCTAAACATACTTGAAGTTTGACCTACCTCTCAAGAATGTTCTCATAATAAGTAGAAGGACTTACTGATGCAAAATGAAAAGTATGAATAAAAATGCAACCACGCTGTTAACACTAAAATGTAAAAAGTTGGTAAAAGTGATTTGTATATTTTGATATAACATTGAAGTAAAGAATGAGTACAGAAAAGCAAAACCACTCAGATTGACACTCATCGTACAGAGATTCTCCGCTGCAAGTTGATGATGTACTTGAGAAAAATGGGGACAAAAAAGTAATCCACTAAATGGCTCAGACAGCTGACAGGTATAGGCGGTGACAGAAAAGCCAAGCCAGGAAACATAGACAAATGCATCTAGACATACACTAGAGGCATAAAAACAAAATTGATAGTTGAAATGGTTGGCAGCAAGTAAATATCCTAATGTAATTGATTCCATCACGTCTGACTCAATTTCAAAAAAGAGAATACCAAAAAAAGTTAAGTATTTTTAGGGAGAAAAAAATGAAAACTATGACTGTGACTATGGAAAGAGAATTTTATAAAAGTGAAACAGTAAGATAGGAGTGAACATGTAGTCACGTCTAGCAACTACTTACCATATGGATACAGTTTGTAAAAAAGAGCTTCCTAACTAAGTTTAAAGCTGGAATCACCAACCTCACTTTACCTCTGTGGTAGTACAGGTACATTCAAGAATGACAAAGAAACCTAAAAGACTCTGTCGACTTTATCTTGGTGCTTATTTACAGGATTTTACAAAGAATGTCAATCCCAAGTAATATTAGCTGACAAAAAATAAAAGAGAACAGACCAGTTGTTTTATTTGATTTGATAAACTAGGTATAAGTAAAGCATAAAAACTAAATTTCCAGCTAAAATTTTGATAAAACAATTAGAGGAAATTGTATAAGCCATGACTCTGATCATACAAATAGCTACTTTCAGAAAACCAGAGAGAGTTCGCCAAAATGTGCCCCAAGTCTCAGAAAGTTACCCGAAATAGCAATAGAGCACATACAATTAAATTAGCCTTACTTCCATGGCAGAGAAGTTATAGGCATAATGCTATTTTCAGAAATGCAATCTATTGGGATCAAGGCAACATTAGCTCTCACTAATCTACCAGAGTTCTTCGGGAAGGACGAATAAATGGTTGGACAAGGAGGAACTGATGGATAATTGCTTTTGACAGGAGAAATTTTCAAGGTATTATTAAGCCTCTATAATAGAATCAAATTTTGTTAGTAAGGCAAGAAAAATGAAGTGCTTTAAAAGAATTTCCCTACGAAATAGACAGCTGGACCCAGATATATAATCCGCCTCACCTCACCTCCAACCCATTCTCGATCCCAAAGAAAACTGTCAGGACCTTATAAGACTGAGAATCTTCACCTGAAAATCTCATTGGGTATTACTTAAATTCCAAAATTAATAATAAATAACCATCATGTGCAATACAATTAGGTCTGGAGGATGTCTTATGACTCATTTGCTTGAGAGTGCAAGGGAGCAAGTGAGGAAATCATGAGCCCTCTAATTTGAAAACACGAGCTGGCATTGAGAGGCCATGGTGTGAACTGGATCCACTCCTCCTGGTTCATTGTTCCCACTGCAATTCTAGAGCAGTGTGCTGTGCAGACACATCCCATGCTGCCTCAGCAAGCCAATGGCATTAAGGGGAAAGAATGCAGTGAGCTCCATGAGAGAGAAGGCAACACAAGTAAGGAGGCCAGGTACCATTATTATCATTATGCCATACATTTGTTAGAAAGAAGAAAGGAAAAAAGAAAGAAAGAAAAGAAAAGAAAGAGAAAGAGTGAAAGGAAAAGAAAGAAAGAGCAAACAAGGAAAGAAGGAAGAAAAGGAGGAAGGGAGGGAGGGAAAAGAAAAAAGAAAAAAGCCAGACAGAAAAAAATAGAGATATTTGATCATTCAGACAAAAATTACTAAACATGATGTCCCCTGAATTAACACTGACTATACTGCCTTCCCACTGTGCTCTGCCTCCAGGATCTCTGATCTAGTAATACAAACTTACATCAAACACCTCCAGACCACACACAAAAAAAAAAGAAAAAGAAAAAGAAATAAAAATTTGACAGTCAAACTTAATAAAACACCAAAAAAAGAAAAACACAAAAAAGCACCAACTGTGTACATCACAGTATCTGACCCACATTCAATGGGAAGAATACAGAAGAGAAAACAAGGTTTGGAAGCAACATCAACAGAATTGATTTTGGACATGCTGAGTTCCAATTGCCCATGACACACTGGCAGGCCACATACACATGGTAGGCTGCCTTTGTGATGATCCCCAGGACTCTACCTCCTGGTATTCATATTACCATGTAAAATCCCCTCATCTTGACAGCAACTAGACCAGATGACTCACTTCTATCAAATAGAATACAGCGAAAGTGATGGATTGACACCTTTAGTATTAGGCTCTGACATGACTTCCTTCTCACTTCCTTTTCTCTGGGAAAAGAGGGGAGTCAGTTGCCTTATTGTGAGCTGCAAAATGAACAGAACTATGGAGCAAGAAAAAAAGAGACCTCAGCCCAACTATTGGCAATGAGTCAATTCCTCCAACAATCATGGAAGCACTCTTGAAAGCAAATCCTCCTCTAGCAAAGAGACCGCAGCCAAGGTCTACACCTGGATTGCATGACCCAGCTACACTGGGCCTGATTCCTGACCCACAGAAACTAAAAGATAATAAAATATTTTTAAATCATTAAGTTTGGGGATATACTTTGTTATATAACAATAAATAGGTAACAATACAATAACTGGATTAGCAATTTGGAGCTTGGGACTGATCTTTATTTGGAGTTTTACTTGGAGTTTTCAGGATATCAGTGAATAAGTGGTAGCTAAAGTGATCCTTGGTTAAGAAGATTACTCAGGGAAAAACTAAGAACTTGAAGAGGACAAATGAAGAACATGGTAAGCATTTCGACTCACCTAGCAACATCCAAAAAAAATCCCTTTACCTAATATTTTCTTGTTTGAAAACCAGTTTACCATACCTATTAATATGCAGCAATAATCTTTCAACAATGTGTCAATTAGTGACTACCTGGTACTTTTATATGTCTACAATGAACATGGATAATATTCTAGTGGGTTTTTTGCAGAAAAACAACAAAATAGAAAATTGCAGAGATGCAATTTCCTTATTCTTGGGTGGACTCTTCACCAAAATGCCGTTGAGTGGTTTCTGACTAAGGCTGCTTTCTAAGAAAAAGCCAAATGTCGGCAATCACCAGTTTTACATTAGGCTGTTTTGGGAAAACAATAAAGAATAAATGGATAAAAAATTGTAACTACAATTGAATCACTTGACTTTTTTCTTACATGGTGGCAATACATGGCAGTAGGAATTATACTGTGATAGATTTTAATCATCAACATTTCCATGCCAGGAGCAGAAGCCCACGCCTGCTTAGAAGTCACCATACCTGTTGACATTTAAATTCCACAAATATCACAGAAATCATCTCTATGTGAAAGATAAAAGCTATTCATATAACTTATTTACTATGCCAATAAGACTGACTATATTGCAACAATAATTTGAGAAAAATCTTAGGCAATGGTGAGTATGTAAATATTTGCTGCAAAACTTAAATTGCCTGGACTTGTTCTTCCCAGATCATGAAGCAGACTGTTATGATGGCAAAATTGAGAAATAATTAGAATTGAAGATACAGCTAAGTTGACCAGTCATAAATAGAAGGCAATAAGTTTAAAAGAGATAATGGATATGGTCAAAAACAGGGTATGATATCCCTAGTAAGAAAATGGATATGTAGATTATATAGTATAATTTTATAAAACCTGGAGTTCCTTAATATGTCTAAACCTAATTGAAGACCACTTACTATTATTCCTTTGTTTTGTTTCTGATTTTAAGGATGTATTTGAGTGAACAGGAAGTGAAGATGAGGAACAATTCATAAAACAATGGTGGTTGCTGTTGGGTGCTGTCAAGTCAGATCTGACTCATAGTGACATTGTACAACAGAATGAAAGACTCCCTAACACTGTGCCATGCACATGATCTTTTTATGTTTGAGCCCAATGTTGCAGTCACTGTGTTTCTTCTCATTTTGAGTCATGCCACATCAGCAAAAGGAAGTCCCAGGAGCTTTACTCCATTCCCATCATTAAAGTTGACTCTACTTTGAGGAGGCAATTCTTCCCCAGTCCTTTCTTGAATGCCTTCCAGCCTGGGGAGCTCATTCTTCAGCACTATATTTGACAATGCTTCTCTGCTATTCATGGGGTTTTCAATAGCTAATTGGGGAGTGGTCTGCCAGGTTCTTCTACCTAGTCTGTCTTTGTCTGGAAGCTCAGCTGAAACCTATTCACCATGAGTAGCCCTGCTGGTATCTGAGATGCCAGTGTCATAGCCTTCAGCATCACAGCACTATGCAAGTCCCCACAGTAGGAAAAGCTGACAGACATAAGGGCTGGGGAAAAGGGATGGTGAGATTCTAGTCATCTCTGACAAAGATCCCACAGTCCCCACAGACAGTCCCTACTGGCTCTTGCTTTGCTCCCTAATCAGCACCCACCCTAGTATGCTCATGTCCTTGCCTTGCCCACTACCCACACCACATCAGCCCACTGCCCTTCCCCATTCTGCTCTGTGCCCCAGCAGCATGAGCTCTGTGGGCTATATACATGAGTCCCCTTCTGCAGGCATTGGCAGGAGGCTGAGAAAGTAGAAGCAGACAGAGGTCAAAGTATCCATTCTCCTGTCTACTTCCTAATCGGATCTAGGGTGGTAGTGGCTGATTTTCTCTACCACAGGACCTTGTCTTAGAGCTTCAGCTTTCAGTAGGGGCTGCTCCATCCTTTCCTATCTCTTCCCCTTTTCAGCCTAAGATGTTAACACTACATATTCACAATTTTTAATGAATATTTCCTTCATTCTTCTCAAATATTTCCTTTGAGTGTATTATTTGTTTTCAGCTGAGACCCTAAATAATAACATGGGCAGAACACACACACATACACACATACACACACACACTACATAAATTTATTTATTTATGTAAAATCACCAAAAGAGCCAGTGGTCTTTTAACTGAATTGATGAATGTATGTAATGTATTCATATTCACTGTGAATATCTCAATGGAAATAGTAGTGGGTTGTTTTTGTCTCATATCCTTTCTTACCTGTTCTATAAGTTCAGAAAATAAAGATTTAAGAAGGAGAAAAGGTCCTCTTGGTCAGGCAACTCCAACTTTTCTTCTAGACCTTCACTGCCAATTTCCCACTCATTTAATAGTAACATGGGCTAAAACTTCACTCTCTTCATCCCCAAAATCATGCCTTCTAGAACAGCAATATCTCAGTCTTGCCTTCCCATTGATATATAATCTTCTTTAAAAACTTTACATCTGTAATTGGATACCTCCAATCTTCATAGCTTCCCAAGACTCTACAGAGAAAGTACTGTTTCCCAGGGCTATCTATTTGATTCCTACCTCTCTCTAATGCTCCACTAGGTCACATAAATAAAATATAAAGGAAATAAAGTACAGACTATCCTCTTCTGTCATTTTAATGCCCCATGCTTTCTCCTGTGAGCCAAAAAATAAAGGAGACAGAGTCCTATATTCTTCTATCAAATAACAACTTTACTCTTCACAGAAACTATTAAAATTTCTGCATATTTCTCAACATCAGATTTGAAACTTAGTCCTTTTTTCCAGAAAAGGTCTCTTTTCTACATCTCTAGTTGGCATTTAAGAGCCTCAAACTATGCTATGAATTGCAATATAAAAGCTTTTTCCTGCAAAATGTAAAATGCCAAAGTGATATTTACAGAACTGTAAATATCTTCCTCGTTGAATTTAGAATGATCATATGTAAGGGCAAGAAGTCACTCCTCATAAGTACTAAAGAAAGTTAGAGCAAAGTTAGATGCTCTAAATTGTCAGTCAGAGTTCACCCTCACCACTGCAATTTTCTCTCGTGAAGTCATATAAGAAGAGGGTGCATTGTGGCAAGACCTAAGGAATCATTCTTCCTTTACTACGCATGGACTTGGCCTTGAGGTTAAGGTTTACCACAATTTTGTCAACATATAATTCAAAAACAGGTAGGGTGGTGTATGTTTATACTACTAGCTACTTGGGAGTATGAGGAAGGAGGATCATTGAATCCAGAAGTTCAAGACCAGTTTGGGCAATATAGTGAGACGTTGTCTCAAAACAAACAAAGTACAACTCAAAACATGAATGTTCATAAGATTTATTTGAGCTTTCTTATCTGTAATGAAGATAATACTATCATATACTGATCTTGAGAAGATCCAAGCCCTCTTCACAGGAGCTCTTATTAAATGTTAGGTCTCCATCACAATTTAGTCAAAGAGAGAAGATGTGTCCATACAAAACAAATTAAGAAAACTATACTACATTCTATGAAAGATCTATAAATTCCTAGAGGAAAGGAAGTAAGCATGTTGGATAATGGGGGTAAGCTAAGGAAGCAGAATTAGACAACTATGTGATACATTTGAAAAGAAACAAGATATATTTAAGAAAAGGAAATGGTTTGCCAGCAGAGTAGGCTACTTTAAAGAATTTGTAGGAGATACATCAGGAAAGCTGGGTTTCTACCAACTTATAGACCACCTTTCAGTTCAGAAGAGCCAGTAAAAGTATTGACCTAGCTTTGCACAATGGCAGTTTCATCACCAGTGAGGTTTATCCAAGCCGCAGTTATTGATACTAAAATAAATTGATGTAAAGTTGATAGGTACTAGGATGCTCTAATTATAATATGTTGCTTTCTTACTTTATTTTTATCTACATGACTAGTGAAGGGCACTAGGAAACTCCATCTGGAAGTATTGTGCACATTGGATTAGAAGAAGAGCAGCTCATTCAGAGGGTAATCTGGGAATATAGCAACTGTCTAGCCAGAAGACATTTTGTGAGAAAAGTAATGAGTTGAGCATCTAACATAGTTAGTTCAGTGTGTGAAGACAACAAGGTTGCTATATTCAGGAGGAGATTAGAAAAAAGAAAGTGTCTGAAATACAGGAGAGCCCTAAGGGCTATAGATATAAATTTTAAAATCAGTAAAGAACGCCGAAGACACAAGTGTAGATGAGATCATAAAACAGAAAGAGGTCAAAGGCGAGTTCTGGGAAATGCCTACATTTATCAGATGGAAGAAAAGTTATTTGAAGAGATGTAACTAAAGAGCTCACAGAAGAATGGAGGAAATCAGGATATAATAAAGTACTATGAGAAAGTGTCGCATGGCATTTAGAAATTAGACAAACAAGAGTTGCACTCCTGGCTCTTCTTCCTCATGTGAAAAACGGTCATGGTAACAGTTTTTCCAAGGGCATAGTGGCTCACGCCTGGGATCCCAGCAATGTGGGAGGCAGAGGCAGGACGATCCCAAGTTCCAGGCCAGAGGCAGCCTCTGTGACTTAAGGAGACCCTGCCTCAAAATAAAATTACAAAGGGGGTGGGGGTGCAGGCCTGTGGTAAAGCACTTGCAAAGTATGTGCGAGGACCTGAGTTCAACTCCCAAGTACCACAGTAATAATAATAATAATAATAATAATAATAATAACAACAACAACAACAACAACAACAACAGTAATAATAGTTGTTGATTAGGATGTAAAATAAAAGCCAATAAGAATAGTCCATAAATTTGCATCAGATTAAATCCAGTAATGCAATGCAAGCATTTGCTCACATACTTAAGACAGGGTTACTATTCAATAAATCTTGGTAATAAAGAAACTACAAAAGAGTAGCTTCGTTTTAGAAAAATTAAAATGTAAAACTGGTGAGGTATCACTATCACTCCCATTTTACAGATCTGAAAAAGCCAGGGATATTAATTACTTTTCTCAAAGAGGCAGAGAAGGTGGCTCCAGGCTCTGTTTGGCTGTAGAATACTTATTGCCTAGACATTATTGTCTTTAATGAAGCAAATCAGACTCAGATTCCTTGGGAAGTGACTCTTGGGTAAGGTCTATTCAACAGTGTGTATTCCAGCTTGCTTTCTAAAATTCTTGCATCTGCTTACACATCCTGGGTTTTTCTCAGAAGTCTGGTAATAGTAGCTTAAAATAGCATCTACCAAGCATACATGTGTGCATTAATTAGTTTGTAATACACAACATTGTCCTCTCTTAGTCACATATTTTTCCTCTAAAATGTTGCCCTACAACTGAAATTTCTTTCATTATAATATTCCAGGGTTTACAAGGAAGGGGGAGAAATTGTGTTGCTTTCAGTTTCTGAAACATTTATACTCAGGATGTCCATTATGAGATTAAATTGGGAAATGAATTAAATAACCTAATACCACTGGCTCTCTCTTGATTAGACACCTGCTTTGCTGAAATATAAAATATTCTCAACAGAAGCAAATATATTGACCACCCAAAAGAATAAACCTTTTTTTTATTACAATGACTATTAACCTCCTAAGCCAACACAGGGCGAGATAGATTACTATGTTAGTCAGGGATCTCAAGAGGACCAGAAGCAATAGAATGTACATATAATTACAAATGGGATTTATTAGATTGGCTTACATGATCAGAGGCTGATAGTCCCAGAAAGGCAGTCTGCAGGCTGGAAAGCTAAGGAAACTGAGAGCAACTCAATCCAAGAGGGACCGATGATGCAGTCCCAGCCCAAGGCTATAGGCCTAGAGACTCCCTGGGGAGAGCGTGCAGTTAGTGGCTGAAGAATCCTGGACCTCACCTCCTTGGCAAGGGCACTGGCAAAAATGAATCTGCTCAAGGAGAACTGAGTTTGCACATCCAGGAGCTTCCCTCTTCCAGGGTTTGCTCCATCCTAGCCCCCAGCCTTTTAGACAATACCACCTGCATTCCAAGCAGGTCTTCCTGCTCATTGACCCACATGCCAGCCATCACTGGATACATCCTCACAGGCACACTCATGACTTACCAATTTTCTAGGCATCACTCAATCTAGTCAGGTTCACAACCAAGATTAACCATCACAAATACTGAGGATGAATACCTGTAAAGCCATATGTATACACCATTAAGTGGATTAAGTTCTTATTCTTAAATTCTCCAAGAAGAATGCATTCTTAGTCATGGTGCCTACCTGCAATCACAGCCACTGGGGTGGAGGAAAGAGGCTAAGGAAGGAGGTTCAAGGCCAGAGGCAGCCTAGGAAACTTAGCAAGACTTTCTCTCAAAATAAATTTAAAATGTGCTAGAGCGGTATGCAGCCCAGGGATAGAGTATTTGTCTAGCATTTGTGAGGCCCTGGGTTCAACTCCCCAGTACCACAGAAGAAAAAATAAAGAAAATATGTTCTTCAATATCTGATAAATATCAGCCAACATGCTCTTTACAAGAGACACAACTAAAAGAGGCATGTAAGTGAAGGTATAGAAAAAAGCTATATCAGTAAGGACTAACCAGAAAAAATCGATATAGGTCTACATCAACTAAAAGAGGGATTAAGTTTAAGACAACTTCAAGAGATATTGGTCACTACATGAAAATAATAATTCTAAATGACCAGGAATCTAGCATTCTAAACATATGTCCTGAGTAATATAGCTTCAAAATAGAAAGAAAAAAATCAACCATGAAAAGTGGGGACTTTTAATATATCTCTCCCAGTGGCTATTGGATTAAGCAGACAGAAAGATACCAGGAAATTAAAGTTACTTGCATAACAGCAATGAATTTCAAAAGCACAATGATAAGTAATAAAGTACATCACCTAGAATATACATTCCTGATTAGATAGGACTAGGGGCTGTGAGAGGAAGAGGGGGTGACTGCTAGTGGGCAAGGGGTTTGCAGGGCAATTAAAAATTTCTAAAATTAGGTTTATGTAGATTATTGCATACTCTGAGTATACTAAAAACCATGAAATTATACACTTTAAATGGATGAATTTTATGATATACAAAATATATCTTAACAAAGCAGCTTTTTAAGAAATTGCAGAATGTCTAGAGTATAATATCTCTTCTAAATATTTTTAAATACATGATTCATGTCAATAAAAATATACACAAGATAATGAAGAGTGCAAAGTCAAAATTGTGTTGCCTCACATCCATGGTTACCAGCCAGGAGAATGTTATAGAAAAGAGGCACACAAGGAGGTATCACAGTATTGCTCTGTGTGTTTTACTGGAAGGGTGCTTCCACAATTTTATTATTACATTTTAAAACTTTACAATAATGATTTTGTATGGAAATACACTACTTCATAAGTTGAAAAAAATGATAATATAAACTGGTTTCAAATCCATTCTAATTATTTGTCTACTAGACGAGTCTAAATATGATATATGTTAATACTTTTCAACACAACTTCACACGTTATTTCAGTGTATCCTCACAAGTCACTGAGTTGAGAGCTAATATCATCATCCATTTTTACAAATGAGGAAGTAAAACAAAACAAAACAAATGTCCAGTTGAGCTGATTTGTGCAGTGATTGAATGAACCTGTTAATTCCTTTTGGAGGTAGAACTACTATCCACATCTTCCAATTTTAGCTCAGTGCATTTTCCAGTACAACCAATTCATGTTTTGTGATTGTTTGTTTCTTTAATTTTCCCTACTAGTTAAACTCTGTAGAGAACAAAAATGGCCAAAGGGAAAAAAAAAGAAAAGAAAAGAAAAGAAAAGAAAGAAAGAAAGAAAGAAAGAGACCCACCTACCATTGAGACTATATTATGGCCAACTTTGTGGTATAGGTATTGATATCCTGACTTTAAAAGTAAGGAAATCAATAAAACAAGAAATTAAATCAATAAAACAAGAAATTTTCACCTCATAAATGATGAAGACATGATTCTAAAACACAGGATTTGTATGGCATCACAACCAACATTTTTAATCAGCATAATACATGCAAAGCACCCCTAGAATTAAGAAGGCATAAGAAAAGTAATATAATTTCTATAAAATGTATTGTTGTTGTTGTTAGGTGCCGTTGAGTCGGTATCCGACTCATAGTGACCCTGTGTACAACAGGTGAAACACTATTGTCAGTGCTTCTCTGCTGTTCATAGGGTTTTCAATGGCAGATTGATTTTTGGGAGTGGGCTGCCGGGTCCTTCTCCCAATAAAATATATTATGAACATAAAATTGACCATACTTAATAATATAAAAATTGGTACTTTAGAATCTTGTCTATTTACCTGATATTAATCAAATCCCTAATTCAGGCACTAAAGAAAGCACTGTCAGTATCCATATCCTGATATAACAGAGTATATTTCCTAAATTTTTTATTTTATATGATATTTTTAAAAGATGAAATTTCTAAACCTCACACTCTTCAATGCCTAAAATAAATAAGTGCCTCCATTCAGGGAATAAAGTTAACTCATTTCAAATTGTAGTTTAATTGCTATCCTCAAAGAAATGTCAGGATTGGAATATGAGGTTGAGGGGCTGGGTAAGGACAGACAATAAGGTTCCAAGATGAGATGAAACTGGTTCAGACTATAAATGTGAATGATGCCTCCGCTTAAGTCACAGAATTTGGAAAATACCTATTTTAAATTACATCTATGTATATATGCATATGGAAGCCAGTTTAGCTCAGTGGATAGAGTGCTGCGCTGCAGTCTCTGAGGTCCTGAGTTCAATTCCCAGCACCGCAAAAATGGGAGAAGGGCCTGGCAATCCACTCCCAAGGCAATCCCGAAACAGTCAGCCATTTAAAACCCTATGAGGGTCGCTATGAGTCGGATACTGACTCGACGGCACCTAACAACAACAACAATATATGCATATATATAATTGTGCTTTCAAAAGACACATTTTCCACACCGCTTTCAGTTCTCTTGTGCCTCTATGAGGAACTTGACTATCTTTCCATCTTGAGAATAAAGTGATATGCAATGGTCTATTTTTCATATGAATAGTGTATAGTCAACAAAAGATTGAGCCTTGTACTTTGTAATTATCCTGTAAATATTTTATTATGGCTTTAGAATCTCAAGATTATTTAATCATTCTGACATCATCAAATGGTAAAGAAAATATATGACTGTACAGAAGTTCAAATATTTATTTAATAATTAAATACTCTAAATGGAATATTGGTATATTCTGGCCTATTAATTAAGCTGTTAAAATTCCTTTGGATTATATTTCATTAAAATCTATGTTATATAGAGAAAGTAATTCCTGTAGTAAACTGCCTGGAAAGTATTAATGTGTGTTTGCTCTAGTCTAAAGTATATATACTCAGTTTCACATTTTGTTTCCTGATGTATTTAGTCTATGATGGTCTTTTTATTAATTAATGAACTTTAGTTCTATATCAATGGTCCCCAGTGATTTTGGCAGCAGAGGCCAGATTCATGGAAGATAATTTTTCCACAGACTTTGAGAGGGAGTTTAGAATGATGCAAAAAGCACTACATTTATTGGGTAAATACAGATGAAGCTTCACTTGCTCACTCCCTGCGCACACTGGTGCCAGACCATCGCCTGGGACTTTGGGACCTCTGTTCTATATGATTAACCTAGAATATGAAATGCAGATATATTAAAGGATTAAAGTGAATAAGCACCAATCTTATAATTGATTATAGAAAAAGTATCAATTATACAAGCTTAAAAATAACAATAAAAATATTAAATCTTTCTCTCCACCTACAGATGGGGCAATTGAGGCACATAGAGGTTAGTAATCTGCTAAAGATTATACAGCCAGTAAATTGGAGGAGTCTATATTCTCCCTTTCTCTCTCTTTATATAACTCTCTGCTTTATATAAAATATCTTTCTCCTCTTCCTCCTCCTCCTCCTCCACTTTCTTCTTCTTCTTCTTCTTCTTCTTTTTCTTCTTCTTCTTCTTCTTCTTCTTCTTCTTCTTCTTCTTCTTCTTCTTCTCCTCCTCCTCCTCCTCCTCCTCCTCCTCCTCCTCCTTTTTCTGCTTCTTCTCTCCATCCTTCAGTTCACACACAGTAATATTAAGGGGTTATATATCTAAGTATTTTTCTACTTCCTTCTTATAAATGTAGCATATGTAGAAAATTAAGTAAATACAAATAAGTATGAGGAAGAAAAAAAACCCAAACCATACATTACTTTTAATATTTTGCATTGTAAATGGTTTAGATGGTGTGTGGGGATTGATAGAAAATGAGTGAGATTTATATAAAGCAAAAATTTTTCCTCCAGAAGGATAGAATCATTTTCTTCACAGTGGTTTGTTTGCAAGAAATCTTTTATTTTAAAGACGTAACTATATTGTCCTTTTTAATAATTTGTGACTATTTCTCAGTTCATAATTATATTTTAACTCTGTTTTATATGCCTAGATTTTTCTGTAATAAACAAAGTTTAATTTATCATATTTTTCTCTTATACTTTCTGTTTGGGTGTTATGTTTCAGAAATATCTTTCAAATTCCAAAATTACATGAATCTATGTCTATTTAAGCCTCTAATTTTTTATTCATGGTGAGGAAAGTATCATAGATGTCTTATGGAAGAGTTAGTCTTTTCCATATTAATTTAAAATACTAACTTTATCTTATATAAAATTCTTCCCAATGCTTAAAAAATAACAATATTAAATCTTTTAAGATATGCATATTTTGTAAAATAATTGTATTTATGTAAAATAATTATAGGACTAGAAGAAAGAAAGACCAGATACTTTTGACATGAGGTGATAATTCAGGATAAGTTTTTGAGATTGGCTAAAATAGAAACAAAGGGCACAGTCACAAAGTAAACTTGTGGTGATCAGGTTACTCACTGCCAGGACTTCTTGTCTGAGGCACTGAAAAGTGACTCAGTTGTACAGAGAACCTCAAAGACTGTATTTTGTCCACTTTCTTGAACTGGATCTTTGAGAACCAGAAATCCTGTTTGCTTGCATTTCCACATGATATGGAATGAAGACAGAAGATTTCAGTGTTGATTAGATTTGACTTGGAAGGCCATGTGTCAAACAAGCTTAAACTGGAAAGGGTAGATCCTTTGGCTCTGGAGATTGCAAGTACAAATTCACGTTTTCATAATTTTAGGAGGACACCTCAGGTCTTCTAGTGAATCCTTAGCATTATCAGTTCTCCTGAAGGCCCGTGCTAGAAGGAATATAAATGTGCAAGAGTTTTTCATAGGCTATGACTCCTACAGCAAACTGCTCAATTGCAATGGGAGTTCCCAGTAAAGATACACTGAGTGGACTGCTTTAGAATTGTGAAATGAGTCAATGAAAGAAATCTGGAAAGCCAGAACAAAGGAAATCTTGAAAGACATCTCGCTTTGGTTACATAATCAAAGTGTGAAAAAACAAAACCCTCTGGGAGAGCACGTAAAACTCAAAAGAGAAAAAAGTAGCTTGGCAGACTGGTAATTGGGAAAGAAAAGAGGGACCTCAAATAAAGGTCAGGAAAAAGATCAGAATGATTACAGGGTCTTAACATTAAATCTAGTAAACACTGCAGTACCCCACTGTACTAATCTGACCTGTAATGCCCTCAGGCCGGAGGCAAGGGTGGCTCCTGTTCCTGCTCAGCATTTAATAGGCCCCCTTGCTATAGAACACACACACTCCTGCACACACACAGCTGTATTAAAACACACGTAGGCAGCTCTGGGATGGGAGATAGCTCAGTTGGTAGAGCCCTGCTCTGCAGTCTCTGAGGTCCTGGGTTCAATTCCCAGCACTGCAAAAGTGGGAGAAGGATGTGGCAATTCACTCCAGAGGCAATCTGAAACAGTCAGCCACTGAAAACCCTGTGAAGGTCACCATGAGTCAGACACGACTCAACAGCACCTAACAACAACAACAACAACAGGCAACTCTGCATCTGGATCTTGAAGTCAGTTGTGACAGAGTAAGGTCCCTAATATACCACAGAAAATGCTTATCCACATTTCTTGTCTTCTGACATCAAAACAGGTCAGTGTGTAGAAGTGGCAGGAAGGCTTGTGAATTGTGTTGCTGCAGGGATAAGAGAAGAATGTGGTTCCCAATACAAAGGACTTGCATAGTGAAAATGATCAAGTAGGAAAAGTCAAATTTTCTTCTCGGATAGCATGAAGAAAGAAATTCCCACATAACAAAGTATGAGGCTGAGTGGTGGTCATTTTTATTGTTTTGCTTTGTGTCCCAAATAATGCCTGTAATGCACTTCTTCAGAAACTAAGAGCTCGTAAGCAACATAGTCTATGTTTCAGAGACTGGAAGTAAAAGAAATTTCATGAGTGGGTTAGTAGGTATAGTAATAAGAAGAGCAATTCTCATGTCTGCGTTTCCCAGACCGGTTATTCATTGTTGTTGTTATTAGGCAACACAGAGTCAGGTCCACTCATAGCCACCCTATATACAACAGTACAAAGCACTCCCCAACACTGTTCCATACCTGGCACTATGTCAGGGCTTCTCTGCTATTCATAGGGTTTTCAATGGCTGATTGTTTCAGGATTGCTTGAGGAGTGGATTGCCACATCCTTCTTCCACTTTTTGCACTGCTGGGGGTTGAACCCACAGCCTCAGAGTGCACAGAGGAGTGCTCTACCAATAGAGCTAAACCTCAGCTCCCAGTTATTCATTAAGTAGCATAATTAATTGGTCATTGGCTCAGGTATAAACTTCACTCTTCAGGATAGAACTCTGTTGTTTCAATTTACCACCTCTCCACTGGTATAATCAAGCATTATTGAGAAAATGTCTTAATTATTACCTAAGTGGAACATAATTTTAATTTTTTGATATTTTTATAGTTACTTTAGTGTTAATTTTTGGTGAAAAATATATTTAATTTGTAATCTTACAATGCAATTATATCTTATTTTTGAGACTTTATATCATTAGGATTGAGTGTCATTGCAGCAAAGATAGAAACAGAAGTACAGATGGAGCTCAAAAAATAGATGCTGACAAATAAAAAGAGGAACTCTTCAAAGAGGTGGTCTACTTAAATTTTTAAATGCTAACAATAAAAGTAAATAGAATTCTGTGAACTATATAAAAATCTACAAATGAGACATTATATATATTTAATAGTGAGCTACTACTTAAAACAATACACATAGGCAAAATATCTAATTTTCAACTGGAATGGGTCAGTTAAAATCAGATATATTATCTCTTGAGAGATGTAATTCCTGATCAAAGCAGTAAAAATGAAAAAGAGAAATTCTTTTATATCAAATCCAGGATTCAGGAACAAGTACAATTCTGAATTGCCTGTTATGAAGTGAAGAGAATTATATTCATGAAGTTGGTAATTTAAATGAGAAAAAACAAAAGTTGTTGAACATTTGCTATGTTTGTTGGGTGATAATTTTGAAAAATGATAACATCTGTTTGAGAACATGAGAATATTTGTAATAGTTAATGATTTAAATTTATCACTACAAGTTTTCTCTTTATTATCCTGGCAGGATATGTATATTTACCTTTATGCCAAAACTCCTTCAAGTAGGAAATGATAGAAATGGACCTTAAAAAATTGTTGTAGCATATACATATAGTGGAAAATTTACCATTTTATCAATTTTTAACTGTACAGCAAGTGGCACTAAGTACATTCACATTGTTTTTCAACAATCACTCCTATTCTTCTCTAGAATTTTTTCACAATCCCAAACTGAAACTCTGTCTCATTAAATAATAATTCCCCAACCTCCCCTTCCCATAAAGAAATGGGCTTTTATATCATAAATTTAAAAGCAAAGTGTTCTGCTTCTACTATTACATTTTTCACAGCTAGTCTTAGGACATTGTGATTGGAAGTATTTAAATTGGCAAATAAAAGGATAAAATAGGAAATATCACTTGCACAAAAATACCCACACAAGCAGTCACTAGAAGGGGGAATGAGTAAACACTGAGACATCAATAATATTTAATACCAACAAGGACATGCCAATATAGAACATTTGTCTCATGAAGTCAGAACTCATCTGCAGGATACACAGCTTCTCAAGTCTCTCTGTTTTACTCCTGTGTGTAGGTACCTTCAGCAGGACCAAGAGAAAATTTATATCTAAATCTTACTTTGTAAAACTGCATGTATTTAATCTCTGGTAAAAACTGTTCGATTAGGATAAAATTAATTCTTGTTTAGAGTCTCTAGTTTACTTTGAAAGATATTAAGGTGACCATTCACTGTTCAGAAACTGTAGATTTAAGAAATAAAAAGGAGTTTTTATTTGGAAACAGAGAGCCCCCTTGTTCAAATTGTGCAAGCCCCTTTCCTATGAGCATGTGATTGTAACCAGCATGAGGTCTGGCAGGTCCAGGGGCACTCACCCATGTTGGTCTGGACTGGCTCCTCCACCTCCTCCTTCCCTTGGGCAAAGAGCACACATTCAACAATTAAAGCTTATATGTGCTAATAAAAAAAAAAAAAAAAGCACACAACTCAAGGATCCTTAGAGTTCAGAATTTCTGGGAAAGTACCTATTCTTTGAATAATTAAACCAAAGTTGTTAACTCATCCTTAGTTGTTTTCTTTTCTCATTTTTCATGCAATCCTCCTAGTTGGGACTTTTTTTATATATTTTTATGTTCCCTTTTGTGAAGAGTGAGAGCTTTTTTGTTTTTTAACTTTTCTTTTTGAGGTCCTTGAGGGTTGAACCCAGGGCCTCATGCATGCTTTCCAAGTGCCCCACCACTGAGCTGCACCCCCAGCCCATTCTTTTACTATTTTATCATGAGACATGGTCTCACTAAATTGTGAAGGCTGCCTCTGGCCTCTAACTCACAATGCTCCTGCCTCAGCCTCCCATGTCTTTGGGATTATAGGTGTGAGCCACCGCACCCAGCCAAAGAGATTTCTTTTAATATATAAGTTAGAAAAAAAAAAGGTTCCCAGTACTATTTGGGATGTGTGCCTTTATTTTTTAGAAGTAAATCCCATTTCTATTTCATAGAAGAAAGCTGTTAGCATAAAATGCAGGCAGTATTGACCCAATGAGGTGAGATGCCAACTAAGGATAGAAAAGCAAATACATGAAAAAGATTGTAAGCTGTCAATGAGTTCTTGGATGGGCGATTTGATCTCTTACTACTTTAAAAGAGAAGAGAAACAATACCCCAAGTTCCTTTTTTTTTTAAAGAATGCCAAATATAAAGTTATCTTTAAAATGAACTATTTTCTTAAAATTTGCAAAAATATATGGCATAAGGAACTGAGAACCATATCACTCCTTAGCCCAGAGTTTCTTGTCTGATAATCCTACCTGAGGTCATTTTTTTCTGAGGTGAGGATATGATTCAGCCCTGTGGTTACTAATGTGAACACTAAATCTGAGATAAGTACTGTGACTTTTATGTTGTTGTTGTTGTTAGGTACCCTGGAGATGGATTCGACTCATACCAACCCTGCACAACTGAAAGAAACACTCTCCCACGTGGCGCCATGCCCAGCACTATGTCAGTGCTTCTCTGCTATTCCTAGGGTTTTCAATGGCTGACTGTTTCAGGATTATTTCAAGAATGAGTTGCCAGGTCCTTCTTCTATTTTTGTGGTGTTGGGAATCCAACTCGGAGCCTCAGAAAGTGCAGAGTGGCACTCTACCAACTGAGCTAAACCCCAGCCCCTGAATTTTACAGTCCATGAAAAAGAAAACAGTGTGTGTTTGCACTGAAACGTTCATTGACTGTCCTCATACAATTCCCTTTAACTCTATGGCGGGGAGGGGAGGAAGGAAGGAAGAAATCCTAAGAACCTTGAGTCAGAGCTCCTTTTAATGGGATTATAGTTTTGTAATGCAAATGTACAATGTAATTAAGACAGACAATTTGTGTATAACTATGACTTTTAGATGCTCATATTAACATTGTTTTATAGAATTTTCTGGGTGAGAATTTTGATGTGCTAACCCTGGTCACATTTTCTCCCTAGAAATTCCTAGCATGGCTTCAATTGTGTCACCAAGTGCCTCTAAGCAACTAAGGTTAGGTTCAAATTTAATTGGGAAAACCTCAATAGCTCAGATTCCTTTGCCACTCACCTGGCAAAATTAACTTAGTTTTACATGAAACAAAATTTGCTTAGGACCTGCTTTGACTAACATTTGGTGCTTAAACATGAGTAGGAATGCTTTGATTTTTGTGACCCCCACAGCCAAACTACAGGCCTTTGTGCTATTCAGGAATTAATTAATTAATTAATCAACTTTTTAAAATTGTTTCCAACCAAAGGAAAAATTGACAGAGTGTCACCAGAGGAAAGAAGAGCAAAGGAGTAGGTTCACTGTGATGCTAAAACATACAAGATTTTCCAAATGAAGAATAAACATTTCTAAATAAGGAGAACAACCCTGACTTTATCAATAGAATAGCCTAAGTGAACAAAGTAGGGCTCAATTATTAGCTTACAGCCTTATCCTCTTACAGTTGGGAACAAGGTTAGAAATTTCTTCCTCTCCTCAGACAGGAACTTGTCCCCAGTGAGGCTGACAGGGAGCACCAGGAGGACCTCTACCCTCCTGGGCCACTCTCCAGATGCAGGACAGAAGGTCACTTAGAAGGGAAGATGGAACAAGAAAAAGCAGAGAAGTGTTTTCACCACACTATTCCCAGAAAGGCTCTACTCATGTATTCTATTTGTAAATCACATTAGTCCTCACAAAGCCAATAAGAAGCTGACTAAAGCACAGGAAATTCTCTTTTAGGGCATAAGCAAAGGATACCTAAAACTGGACAGCACTGTAATTTAAACAAAAGCACTGGGGATCTCCTGCTAACATTAAATTGTTAACTTTAGCAGGATAACTTATATGTGCATGATGCCTTAACCTACCAACCACACTAAGGCAATACTAAAAAAGAAAGTTCATGCTTAGTGCAGGTAATTTGTAAATGTCATTACAAGTTCATTACTTACAGAATTTTTTTCTTTTCTTTCCTCTTCTTTTCTTTTCTTTTATGTTATTTTCCCTCTACATACCAACAGAGTCTAACATGTTTGTGTGGTCTCAATCAGTCTCCATCTAGACACCAGCAACAGTAGGATTTTGTTTTGCCTATACCTTGACTTTACTTTCCTGCACTATTCTCCTTTTAATTAAAGCAGATATTTTAGGTGGGTGTTTGAAATCAAGATATAGAGATCATAAAAGAACAAGAAAGAAGAAAAAGGCAGAACAGTCTTGTTTCTCTCAGAACTAGGAAAACTGATAAAAGATGAAATTAAGACTACAGGCTCAAAAGTAAGTCCCCTGGGAAGGCAGAGATATATCAAGCATTAAAAGTAATAGCAGAATAATTTTAATTCTAAAACAAATAGAAGTTGTTGCATAATCATTGTACTTATTTGGAAAACATTGAGTCTATCAAAAGAGCCACATGTGTATATACATATGAGATATATACATATATACATATAGAAAGAGACACACATATAATTTCCAATGTTTTAATTCAAAAGTTTATATTTGAATTAAAAAGAAGAAACTATTCAGCCAAATATGTTGGCCCTTTTTAATCTCAGCAATTCAGGAGGATCACAAGTACAAGGCCAGAGGCAGCCTACCTAACTTAGCGAGACCCTGTCTCAAGATAAAAAAATCTTAAAAGGAGGTAGGGGTGCAGCTCAGCGATAAGACACTCATAAAGTATGTGTGAGGTCCTGGGTTCAGCCCCCGGTACACACACACACACACAGATACACACAGACACACACACACATATGCATATATGTATACAGATACACAGGTATTCAACAAATGTTATTGTTTTCCTGCCAAATAATGCCAGGTATTGTTCTACTGACAATACAGCAGTACACAGACATGAAGTTCCTATCCCTATAAATTAATATTCTATTGCAGATTTTATTCTCTAGTTTTAGTCTGTGTTTACTCTCCAATTGGTTAATGGTACATAGGAATAGAAGTAGAAAATACAATGAAGGATTGTCTTTAAAAACAATATAGTGCATTCACTTCGAGTTAAGGAGTACTAGTGCAGCAATCCTAGGCTATATGGAGAGCATTTAACTTCCAGCTATAATAAGGTTCAGCATGGGCCAGAGCAAACCTAAGTTGCAGACCACTGAGACACCGAGTCCCTTGAGTTAAGATGTCTGGGGAGAACCACCCCCAGCAAGCCTGAAGAGAAAGCTGAGTGCTTTTAAGAGTTGATTTTGGCTCAGTGGCAAGTTGACCTCCACTACCCTCAGGCAACCCACTACTAAACTAACCACAGCTGTCACTCTTTCAGATCAGGCTTCTTACGGTTATGTGTGTGAAAAGACAATCAGGAAATGGGGAAATCCAATTCTACAACCGGACACAAGCTGGGGCTCCCTTCAGAGAAGTGAAAGTCAGCTAAAATCAATTCTGGGTGTTGGCCAGCGATATGAGATCTAAGGGCCCCATTTGCCACCAAATCTGTGTGTGTCAGCCCTGCAGCTGTCGCCTGCCCACCACGATAGCCACAGGAGCAAAGGGGGGACTTTATGATAACCCTTTGGGGGTTGCCTGGGTTTAAAAAAAGAAGGAGGAGGAGAAGGAGGAGGGCCATAAAAACGGACTTTATGATCACCTTTTGATTGTCAAGTAGGGATCAGGTTCTGTTCACAAGTAAACCCGAAGACATCACTTCAGGAGTCTTTCTCCACTTGTTGTTGTTGTTAGGTGCCGTCGAGTCGGTATCCGACTCTTAGCGACCCTCATAGGGTTTTCAATGGCTGAGTGCTTTGGAATTGCCTTGGGAGTGGATTGCCAGGCCCTTCTCCCATTTTTGCGGTGCTGGGAATTGAACTCGGGGCCCCAGAGACTGCAGGAAATGCAGTCTTGTTACCACTTCTTTGTGCCTGCAATGAAAGGCCACTCCCTGGTGAAGCAAAGACAAGACAGCCTTGGCCTCACAAAGGTGAAAGCCTTCAATAACATACTTGCATGAATTTAGGAAGCCCCTAGGCTCTCCAAACTCAAGCTTTTGGGGGCAGGTGTTTTACCCAGGGGATAGGAGATGGTGACAACAAAGTCAGTGAAATCAGAGTCACAAACCTTAGCAAAGAAAAGGTGAAAGGTCACTCTGAATTGATTAAAATATTCCAACTTAATACAAATTCCATCTGTAGTAGTTTACACATGGAGAGGGTATATTTCATAATACCAAGATCTTACCTCTAGTTTTTCTTGTTCTATTTTCTTTAGAAACAATACATTTGATCACTACACTACACACACACATCTTACATGTGAAAATAATATCACTCCTGACCCTTTGTCCCCCTCACATCAAATCCTCAATGTCTCATATTTATGCAAGCATTTTTGTTATTTATATTTTGTCAGTAAGTAATTCATTAAAATTTGTATTTGGGAATCCTAAACTCTGGTATTAAAAATGGTTCGAAGAGAAATGTGTTTTATAGATGAGTGAAGATTTGCTCCCAGATCAATGTTATGAAACCTGAATTTCCTCCATTTCACCTTAGTTCCTACATCTCATTAATTTTGCATATTATTGACAGCATTTCCATTCCCTCTGTCATTCAGGGATTTCAGGGTTCTGCTTTGCTCCTCATCCTCTGTGTCTTTGCTTTCTATTTTTTCATACTTCCATCTTTATCCTCTTAAGAAGAGATCTCACGCAAGCTCTTCTTGCTCATTTTCCCATTCCTTCACAGATTCCATCCTGCCTCTGGCTGCTTGAACATCGATAATGTGACTTATATTTATTTCTCATCCTCTTGTCTGTACATTATTCTCTATAATTGCTTGTTACTGAGATGGGGCTTAGTCCTTTAGTCCAACCTGCTTACTTCCTTTTGGTAGCAAAAATTCTAGTGAATTCCTGCAGTTTACATCTCAAAGTTTCAGATCCTCTGATTCTTAGGAATTGAATCCAAAGCCTTGAGGCCTGAACCTCAGTTGAAGAAATAACCAGCATCTACCTCTTCGTGTTAAGCCATGATCCACAGTGCACCCTTCCAGTGGTGACCCACCACCCCCAACATGAGCTAACTGCCCTTCTGGGAGTTCCTTAGGTTCCGCAAACAGACTGTCTGGGCTTGAAATCTTGGATATGGATTCCTGGATTAGCTGCTCACTAGCTATGTAAGCCTGGGCAAAGTGATCTGCATCTCTGTACCTCGGTTTTTTTACCTATAAAAAGAAAACACCCACATGTCTGTCATCTTATCATGCTGGGGGCTTGTGTGTTGCTGTGATGCTGAAAGATATGCCACCGGTATCTCAGATACCTGAGGTTCCAGAACAGGGAGAATGACCCTGCAGCCCACTCCTAAAACAATTAGACATCTAAAACCCTATGAATAGCCGAGAAGCACTGCCAAATATAATGCCAGAAAATGAACCCCTAGGCTGGAGGGATTTAAGAAACAACTGGGGAACAGTTGCCTCCCCAAAGTAGAGTCAACTTTAGTGATGGGAATGAAGTAAAGCCTCTGGGACCTCCTTTTGCTCTTGTGTCACAACTCAAAAATGAGAAGAAGAAACAGTGACTGCAACACTGGTCTCAAGCATAAAAAAAGATCATGTGTACGGCACAGTGTCAGGTAATGTTTCATTCTGTTGTACATAGAGTCACTGGGTCAGATTCAACTCTACACCACCTAACAACAACAAAGAAGATCACCTTCTTTATTCACAGTTGTGAGGACCCAGTTAACAAACTTTTTAGAACCATGCCTGACATCTAGGAAGCATTGATCAAACATCAGTTATTATTTTATCTAAAGGATAAATAAATCAGTTCTACCTTAAGATTCTATTTCAGTTTATCCCTGTAACTCATTAGTGTCCTTTTATATTGTTTAGTCCCCTGCTTCCTTTTAATTCACATACTCTTAAGTACAAGCATATTGCAAGGCACCTGCTCCCAGAAATTTTCTGAATATACCCAATCTCTCTCTCTCTCTTATTACCTTTTTATTCTTAGTTCTCATTTAGGAATACATATACCAGGGGTGTCAAAAAGTATACATATTTTAAGAGATGTTATCTATTTATTACTGTTTGGTTTTGAATTGAATTACAGTAGCAATGGGTAGTATAACCTCTTGTAATTGCAGAAGTCAAAGTGACTTGTAACAGTACCACTGTGGCATCTGCTCCCATCAGATCTTGGAAGCTAAACGGGGTCAGACCTGGTTAGTACTTGGATGGGAGACTGCCCAGGAATACCAGGTGCTGTAGGCTTGGGAGAAGGACCCAGCAACGCACTCACAAAAGATAACCAGCCGTTGAAAACCCTATGAATAGCAGAGAAGCACTGGCCGTAGTGTATTGTCTGTTGTACGCAGGGTCGCTATGAGTCGAACACCAACTCCAAGGCACCTGACAACAACAACAACAATATATTGAGTATTACAATTTTAATACAGTTAATGTGTGTGCTTTTTGGCACCGTGTGTGTGTGTGTGTGTGTGTGTGTGTGTATTCCTCTTTGGCATAGTTTTTAACACATACTACAATTGCCCTAAAATTAACATTGGCCATTTTCCATTAGATTTTAAGCTCTTTATTCAGTCTTCTTTTGTTTCTATGGTGGGAATTTGTTTCTAACAATAGCACAATATTCTATTTTATAAGACCTTGTACTATTACATGGGTTATTACATTTACCCTTCATGGTGACCTTCAAGGTGACTATTCCTACCCCTGAAATGATGAGAAGCTGAAACATGGCAACTTCAAATAATTTGCACCAATGGGACTTAAATGTGAGATTCCCATGCACTCACTCACTTCCCCTCCTGCAGAGCGTTTACCCTTAGTACTTAGAAAGCACTTGGAGAAGAAAGGAGTGACCTATCTGCATGCTGTCAGGAAGTAACATGATTTTCTCCTGGATGAGTTTGGAGAATTAAATTTTGTAAGTTTTTATTCTGGTAGGAGTATAAGTTTTAAAGTCTAACTGACTTGAGGTCAATTTCTGGCTCTAACAATTACTGATGCATGAACTTGGCAAGTAATCTAATCGCTCTAAGGTTCAGTTTCCTCATTTATAAAACAGGATATTGACAACCTCAAAATATCTTTAAAGGATTGAATGGATGAACACAGAAAAAGCCCATACTGGGAGGCTCTAGGCATATATGAAAAAAATCCATGGGAGATTTAAAGGTGGGTTGTTGGTTGAGATGAATTTTAATGTAAAACAAAAATAAGAGGGACAGAAATAGGACAGTAGGAAGTGTAAGGGGGGAGGGAGAATTTGAGATAATTAAGTCTCTAGCTCAAAAATCCCAGTTTTTCCTCTGTAGTTAAAAAATAAACATAATTGACCGCTTATTTTAATGTTTGCAAGTATGTGAGTTTTCATGAAACCTGTTGATTCAATGTACACTTTCAGTTACATGGCATTTATCATAGCAGTGCTCTACTTTGTCGATCTTATTTATGTATTCTTCTCCTCATTAGACTCAAATAGCTTGTCTACAAGAGGCAACCAGCTTCACAATTCAGAACAAGTACAACTTACAGAGCTTTGGTTTCCACACAGTGATGACTCAGACCAAAGAAAGAAAAGCAAAACAACACATTAAAAGTCACGAGAAATCAAAGAAATTCTGAGCTTCTAAGCAAATATAAACTTACTACTGCCTATCCTCATATGGCATTTTTCTTTACTGAATCCATGCTAACATTGTGAGTCACGCATGTGGTAAAATACTAGAAAACAAATTTCATAGTCACATAATCTCATAGTCTTTCCCTGCCAGACTCACATTTCATTTAATTGTTTCTCTATACAACCCACACTGGAGAAAGAACAACAGGCCCAGCTACCTAAGGAGTGTGTCATGTCCCTGCCTTCTGTGCCTTCCTACAAAGTTGGGCAAGTGAATTTCTGCACATGTGCCATGAAAAGTACTTTGTATCTGAACAGCGATCACAGAAAACTGATGAGTATAGATCAGTTCAGCATGTTTTATTTCAATCACTAGAAATGTTATTACTTAGATATCTTTTACCAAGTTCAGCTTGGGCCTCCCAGACTCAAGTGATCAGTTCTAGGTGTCTTTACTTTTGCAACTGTCCTGAGCATCTCTAAGTTGAAAAAGAAATTACTTCCAGCAAGAGTAATGTGATGCTTAAAATAATAATAATGATGATGATGTTTGATACAAGTTATTGGTCATGTAAAATTCCATATTAAATTTGGCTCTTATCCAAATATTAATACTGCTTCACTGAACAAACATGGACTTATTACTTATAAAGGGAAATTTCTTTTTTCTTTTTTTTATTAACCCTAGGTAGCAACTCTGCTATTCTTAAGGGGTATGCTCAAATTTTTAATATAATATTCTTATCTCCTTTCATCATACTGCAATATATCTTTTCATCTGGATAAGACTTACAGGAATATAACATTTCTCTCCCTTGTTGTAATACTTAGGAAAGAGTACTTTGATAGCTTTCACTATTCTAAGAGTTTAGTGGAAGTGTTAAATTGAATTAAAATAAATATCTACAAGAGAAAGCCACACAAAACCTGGCTGGCCATACATTGGCCACGGATCTTATATTAGAAATGTTATTTTTAACTTAAAATAGAGGTGCTGAAAATGATTTCCTAATTTTTACTTACTTTCCTGGGAATTCGTTTTTAAAATTTCAAAACTGATAGCAATCTGATCAACTGAGTATATTTGTCATCAAATGTGTTCATGTGCAGATGTGCATATGAGTGTATGTGTACATATTTGACAAACTTCATATGTTTACTTCAAATACAATGCCTGACATGTAGGGGTGGTTGAAGAATATTAAATAATTGAAATAATTAAAATTGGATCATTAGAATATGGGGAGATGCATCCAATCATATTTCTATTAAATAAAACTATTTGTTATATAGTTAAATTGTGTCACAAAATTCTATTTAGTTTACAGGAATGTTTCTCAGTATTGTTTGAAGTAGAAAAATATTGGGAAAAAGTTTATGCAACACGAATATTTACACAAACCTCTCGACAGCACCTAACAACAGCAACAACACCGTAGTGCAAAGCCTAAATAACTAAATATATCCTGGTGAATATTTCACAGAAAGCATGGTAAGACACATGGTTTTTTTTTAATCCTAATACTACATTTTTATTGTTCTCACCTAGTTCATACCTATACTATAAAAACATTAATAATCCATAAAATTGTCTGTTGTGAATATAGATACTTTGAAAAGCCTAACCCCCAATGACAGACTTTTTTATACTTTATCTAGGCATTTTGGCATTATTTAAACATTAATTTAATGGTTAATGCAAATAAAATATGCAATTATGTAGCATGGGGTTTCTTCTCACAACGGGAATACTCTTTAGGCACTCATCTGTTTAATCCCACATTAGACAACCTCAGAGTAGTCAGGTTTAATAGCCCTTTACCCCACCAAACCCCTTTCCTTACTGCCACTTCATTACCTTATTCTAAGTCATACCACTGTTCTTCAACATATTTCACAAAAAGCAGAATGAACTGCTTCAAATCAATATATTCCCTAAAGGAATAAACTACTTCAAATCAATTTATTCCCTAAAGCCACCTTCTGTAAGTCCTCTGCTCCCTTTCTTATTGTGATTGTTAAATCAACCAAGACATTTCATTTAATTGTTGTATTATCAGTGACTCTTCTAAAAGTGCTTCTGTTATTGGGCATGTTCTAGAATAGGCTCCCTTTCTTTTCATAGATTCATTGGAATAACTAAGAACAAAAATCATAAATTTGATGTATTGATTCACTGGAGATTTAATTTTCTGTGGGTCTCTGTTTTTAAATTTGGTTAAGGTTTAAGAGCTCAAAGTATTATTATTGAAATCATTAAATGTTTGAGTATGGATGTATAATGGAAAAATGCAATATATGTCTAATGTCCATATTGATTTTTTAGATGAATCTGCTTTGAAACTCCTGGCACCCAACAGCCCAATATCATTTAAGTATGGTAACCTTTGAGTTTCTTAAGAGAGTGTGGCACTTCTCCACCCAGGTATAATCCCCAGTCAACCCTTAGTGACAGAGGAGATTTGATCATCATCCTTACACGTTCTCAGGTCTTTTCAACACATCATGCTCTCAAGGGCTGCACTTCCCAGAGAGCCAGGCAGTGCCAACAAGTAGATAAACAGCTCTACATCTAGTAATACGGTAACACAAGCAGGAAGAAAATGGTCCTCAACATTCAGGAGTCATGGGGCCAGGTAGCCCTAAAACTGGTGATGAACAGCAAATAGATTGACATCTTTTCAACAGGCTTACTACTGTGAGATTTTTGATGAAGTTATGATATCCCTTAGGGATTTGGATAAACCTAATAAAACAATGAAGGGATTCTGTGTTTAATGAAGGTAAATGAAGGGCCAAGAAAACGTGGGGGATCAAGGAAAGTGTGTATTTTGCATGGGTGATGCATGGGTTAGTATTGTCAAATGTTCTGACAGCACAGACAAGCTGCATGAAGAGAATGGCAGCTGAAGGGAGACAGGGGAATGGCATTTTCCAGGATTTCTTTCAATACCAAATCCCTGTGGTTTCCTTGCCCATATCCTTAATGTCTGTTAAAGGGGTAGTTCCTTCAATAGTCCCTTAGACTTGTCCAAATCTCAGAGTAGATGGCTGAACCTTTTTGGATAGCTTCTATTTACCATCGGTTGGACAAAAAGGAAAGAAAGAAGGGTGGGTAAGGAGAGAAAGAAAGGAAGAGAAGAGCAAATAAGTGAATGAAGGAACAAACAGGTCCTCACTAAGAATCATGATGAAAGAATTAAACCCATCAATTACATCATGGTGCAGTTTTGCTATGAATTCAGCACCTTTTCCTTTCCATCCTCTCTAGCTCACCTTTCCTACTGGGGAAATTTTCCAAAACAAAAGATAAAAAATGGGTGGCATGCTCCCTTTTATGTTAAGTACTTTCCTTTATTACTGCGATTGAGGACATGTAAGTAATTTTAAGTTCATCTTTAGAGTGCATGTCATTTTCTGTTACTTTCTTTATGCTACACAGTTGATGGAAAATGTGAAGTAGAACATCATCTATTCTTCTTACACTGGACATTCCTTGTATATTCATGTCACTTTGACAAAACTCTAGCTCCATTATCCTGGACCTGATTACTGATGTTCCATCCAGAGTATTCCATGTTATCAGCCATCCCTTGCTAGTCTATGTTCATTATCTTGTTAGGACCATTGCCCACAGATCCAGCAAGAATTTCTTGAGGTTCTATTTTGATTTGGCTATGAAGTAGCCCCCAAAATGCTCATGTGTTGAAAGCTTGGTCTCCAGCTGGTGCATCCCATCAGTGAGAAGTGATTGGATCAGGAGGGCCCTAACCTAATCAATAGACCAGTCACTGATGTCTTCATAATATGGTGACGTTATAGGGAGGTGGTAGAAGCTAGACGGTGAGGTCAGGTTAGAGGAATTTTGTAGCTGGGGGTGTGCCTTGTAGGGATATATGTTGTTACTGGCCCCTTTCCCTCTGTGTTTCTGCTTCCTCCCTACCATGAGATGAGCAGCCCCTTCCACCTGACTCTTCACCCACCATGATGTTCTGCCTTCCCTCACGCCACAAGGCCACAAGCAATGGGTCCAACCGACCATGGACTCTGTTGTCGGGTGCCATCCAGTTGGATACAACTCATAGGAAGCCTAATATAGCAAAAGGAAACACTACTCAACACTGTACCATGTACGCTATCTTTTTAGGTTTGAGCCCACTATTGCAGTCACTATGTTTCTTCTCATTTTGAGTCATGCCACAACAGCAAAAGGTGGTCCCTGGGACTTTACTCCATTCCCATCATTAAGGTTGCCTCTATTTTGAGGAGGCAACTCTTCCCCAGTTGTTTCTTGAATGCCTTCCAGCCTGTGGGGCTCATTTTCTGGCACTATAATTGACAGTGCTTCTCTGCTGTTCATAGGGTTTTCAGTGGCTGATTATTTCAGGAGTGCGCTGCCGGGTCCTTCTCCCTAGTCTGGTTTAGTCTGGAAGCTCAGGTTTTTGAGATACCAGTGGCATAGCTTTCAGCATCACAGCAACATGCAAGGCCCCACTACAAGATAAGTGGACAGACACATGGGGGAATCATGGACTGAAACCTCTTTAATAGTGAGCCAAAATAAATCTTTCTTCCTGTAAGTTGCTATGTCAGGTATTTTTTCACAGTAAAAAAAGCTGACTAAACCAGAGACTCAGGGTCTCTCGTGTGTCCACATTTGTGGAGGCTCTGAAGCCACAGGACTGAGCCATCCATCCCTCCTTTCAGGTACTTAAGAGACACATTCAATGGCACAGAGTGATCCAAAATATAAATATCCGCTTATACAAACCTGTTCAATAACAAACCTAAATCATAAGGTTCTTAATCACACATTACTGCTCTTTCTTTAAAGCACCATAAATTAGCAATTGAGAAAAATTGGCTCATTTGTCTGAAATAGGAAAAAAATGATATTTATAAACTTCTAAACTTTTTTCTAATACAAATAAATTTGTGGATCCTTCTAATTTTTCAACTTGCTGGAATGTCTGTAATGTTAATTGGACCATTTTTCAATTGTCAGCATGTTACTTTTCTCAAATTTAAATTTAGTTCTCGGCATTCATTTTTCATATCATTTAATATTACAGAGTGCACCCTTTTAAACTGTGCCCTACATACAAAACCATCTGACATAAATAATATCTGAAACCTGCAGGATTGTTAAATTCTTCAGCTAATAGGATTGAACTCTAGGGAAACAGTCTGTAGGCTAATGAAAACAGGTTTGTTTTGGACAATTCAGAACCAAATGAAGAACTTTTTAGAATATAAACATTATCCATACCATCATCAGTGGAAATCAATAATGACACTGAAAATTCATATATACCTTTAACATAAATTTTAAGGTTAAGTGGCATTTAAGAAGAAAAATATATTCTATATCTCTTTCACAGTATTTCACAACTGCTAACAGATTTTAAACTATTAAATGACCCACAGAAAAAGCATTACATCTATGAAGGACTTGAAAGCAATTTGGCGAAATGTTATTTGAAGTCTGTGAGGCTGCTAAAGACCCAACATATGGAAATTTTTACTGACTGTGGTTTTATCCAAACCAATGGTTCTTTTACTTCATGGATTTTCTCAGTGCCTTGCTGTAAATTCTCAGCTCTCACCAGAGTCTGGCTGAGGGAAGAAACAGAGTTACAATTACCACCACCAGATCTTATCTGACACAGCTACCTCCCAGCCACTGTCAGGAGTTAGGCTGCCTCTGACCTCGCATGTCATTATTCTCCTAAGATCCGTGACTTGCAAAGCCTTCCCACTGAGGTGTCCTGATCATAAGAGAACCCAGTCACCATCTTATGACCCCAGAAGCTTCCTGGAGACTCAAAGTTGCTCCTTCTATGTTTTTCTTTTTCCCCTTTCTTTTTATTATTATTATTTTTTAGTCATACAAAACACTAGTTAGCCGTTGTTTCATACCAGAAATCACAGTCTAGCTACTGAATTTTATTTGTTGTAACATAAATCCATGACTACACTGTTTTTGCCTTGCTGAATAAGGAAGTATATTGGAAATAATTGGGGTGAGGAAAAGTTTTGCTGTTTTCTTCTTTTATGTTCACTTTTTACTACACTTGGTTGTACTTTGTGGATATACGGCCTCATATTGTTTCATTTATGTTGACTCTCTAGATGGACCATAAATTCCTCAGGCCAGTGAAAAGGTTTCCTAATTTACAAAAGCCTCTTTTCATGCCCAAGACTGAATAAAATGTGGAAAATAAAGGCTCCTGGAAATAACTGATTAATTAATTAATGACCACTTGCTTTGAAAGATATAAATTCTGTAATTGTTACCTATAAACTCACTGGGCTGGGGTTTAGCTCATTTAGGAGAGTGCTGCTCTATGCTGTCTGAGGCCCTAGGTTTGATCCCCAGCACTACAAAGATGAGAGAAGGATCTGGCAGCCTACTCTGGAAACAATCCCCAAACAATCTGCCATTGAAAATCCTATGAATAGTGGAGGAGCAGTGAGAGTGCCGGGCATGTAACAGTTCCAGAGAGTGTTTCTTTCTGTTGTACATAGGGTCACTGTGAGTCTGACCCAACTTAATAGTACCTAACAACAACAATAAACTCATAAATTTAATTTCTAAAATATCAAGACTAATTTTGAATGATTTATTAATATTTTTGAATAAACATTTGCATTCTTCTCTGATGGATAATATATGATATACTCATGGAATCATGCAATATATATATATATAATTTACATATATAATTACCTAATATAGTATCAACTAAGTTATGAAATCATATGGCATGAAATAAGCCAAGTTCTCTACAGATTGTAAATATAAAGTTATTTTTTAGCAGAGGACCATTTTTATAGTCTTTTACTTAATTTTACATTCCTACAAATTATACGGGGCTGGGATTTAGCTCAGTTGGTAGAGCGCTGCTCTGCAGTCTCTGAGGTCCTGAGTTCGATTCCCAGCACCGCAAAATGGGAGAAGGACCCGATAATCCACTCCCAAGGCAATCCCGAAACAGTCAGCCATTGAAAACCCTATGAGGGTCACTATGAGTCGGACTCGACTCAATGGCACCTAACAAGAATTATAACAACAAGAATTATTAGAAATCTTACTACTGAAATTCTTTAGGGGTACAGTTGTATATCCAATGAAATCAACTAATTAATCTAATCATATGAGGTAATGGTATAACTTCATAGATAAAGTATAAACCAGAAGAATTCTTTTTTTATCTCCTTGGAGAAAAAGTCTCTGATTATTTGTTGTACTGTGTAATCTAAAAATCTAGAACACTGCTTGGTATTAAGAGGAATTCAATAAATATTGGTTGAGTAAAGGATTAGAGAACTTATTTTTCATGTACAAGAAGGCAATATATGTTGGCAACAGTGGTGTGTCCTTATAATCCCAATACTTGGGAGATGGAGGCAGGTGAATTTTGAGTTCAAGGGTAACCTGGGGTACATGGGGAGAACAATCAAACCAAAAAAAAAAATTAGAAAGAAAGCAACGTGTGAGCTGATATTTGATGGAGTTATTTAGATCAAGGGAGATGGGATAAAGAGGTGGCAAGAAAAGAGAACAGCATGTTCAAAAGTCTTGTTGCCATGGAGTCAGGTCCAACTCATAGTGTCCTTATGTATAGCAGAATGAAACATTCCCTAACACTGGGACAGGCACATGATCTTTTTATATTTAAGACTGTTGTTCAGCCACTGTGTCAATCCATCTAGTGGAGGGTCTTCCTTTTTTTTTGTTGACCTGCTACTCTCCCAAACATGGTGTCCTTCTCCAGGGATTGGTCACTTCTGACTACATGTCCAAAATACATCAGAAACAAGCTAACCATCCTTGCTTCCAAGGAGCACTCTGGTTGTACTTCTTCTAAGACAGATCTTTTGGTTCTTTTGGCAGTCCATGGTATATTAAAAATTTGTCTCCAGCACCATAATTCAAAAGCGCCAATTCTTCTCCTGCCTCCCTTATTCAATGTCCAGCTTTCACAACCACAGGATGCGACTGAAAATACCATGGCATGAGTGAGGCGCACCTTTGTCTTCAATGTGATATCTTTACTTTTCAACACTAATAAGATCTTTTGGAAAAGCTTTTCCCAATGCAGTGTGTCTTTTGACTTCTTGACTGCTGCTTCCATGGATGTTGATTGTTGAACCAAGTAAAGTAAAATCTTGGACAACCTCAATTTTTTCTCCATTTATCATGAAGTTGCTTACTGACCCAGTTGTAAGGATTCACTATGTGGGTAATTATGAGGATAGAAAAATCTTTATAATTTTGATATATGATTATATATATGATTATATAATGAAAATTATATATATATGATATATATAATTTTGATATATGATATATAGTTTGTAAACTATCTCGCTCTTTCCCCATACCATTTATTACAATTTGCAATTGTTCATTTATATAAATGACTATCAAGTGATGTCTGCCCCTACTGAACTCTGACCTCCATAAAGATGACACCACGTTTGACTCATCATGGTACCCTAGTGCTTACTAACACACCTAGTACATAGTAACTAATCCCTAAATATTTGGTGATTGAAAAGAAAAAGTGCATTCAGAACTAAAACTGTTTTAATATCATAAATAAAAGTAAATAGAGATTTGTTAAATAATCCATTAACAAAATGAATTTTAGAATTTTAAAAGAAATTTAGAAGTGCTATCAAAGCCTTAAAATTATAGGAATATTAAATTTTAATATGTTTTACAGTGGTTCCAAAAGATAATCAGCCTAAACAGCTCCACTATGAGTAAAATAATATCTTATAATGTTATTTAGTCCATTGCCAAAAGATTGGGCTTTTAAAGTAATTCTTACAATAAGACAAAGTTCTATGTTTGTCTCACTTCCACTATTAATCTTCCATGCCAGAGCAATATACGAAAAATCTGCTGCCTTTATTATTGCCAAATTATTTAAATATTTAAAAGTTCTGTTGAATCTACTCTTTCAAGGCTAAATAATTTCATTCGAGTCTCTATGATGTGATTGCAACAGTTCTTAAAACCCTGGATGCTTCTCTGGGATGTTTTCCTCTGTATGCTCCTAAAACAGATACCTGTATTTAGGAAGTACCGCGGTGTGGCGGTGTGTGTGTGTGTGTGTGTGTGTACACAAATAAGTCCACACTTTTTATATTTATGAGATAAAAGCCAATTCCATGCTGCAATTATGATTGGATCAGCATTGTATGCAATGGGTTTCTTGTGTTCCATGATCTAATCATTTTTAACAACTTAAAACTAAAACTGAAGATAAATCAAATGGCTAAGTTGGGGTCTCCTGATTCACATGCCATGCTTTCTACTTACATGATTATATGAACCTCAACATTTTCAAAGTAAAAGCATAATGTTTATATGAATAAATGGTCCTTAGCACAATATACTTCCATTGCTAAAACACAACCATTATTAATGCACATGTAATCAAATTTCCAGACAAGATCTCAAAGTATTTAAGTGCAAATACGTTTTAGTAAGTTAAGTTGGTTTCTCATAGAAGTATAGATAATGTTGTCATTGTAACTCAGGCTCTCTTTATATAAAATGACTCATCCAGGGAATGCACATCTGTTTTCTGATAAACAATTTCAAATTAAGAACCTTGTCGTTTTCAATTAGGATAATAATAAAAACCACACTGGTAGGGTTATTTTCTCTCATCTAATAAACTCTTCAGTAAAGACCTAAAAATGTATTTTAAACACATAAAACAAAATGATGTCAGATTATTAAGGGCAGCTGCTATTTTCATCTGGTTGCAATTTTCAATCCAGATATAAACAATTTGTTTTTGCCATTGTATCTGATGTAGTGACGTTTAATTACTATAGGCTCATTGAGTAGATTATTAACTGTGGATCTAACTGAACCTTAATCCATTATCAACTATACTATCTATTATTAAATGATAACTACTGCTATAAATTTTATGTTGGCATAATAAAAATAACCAAGAAATTAAAAATTTTTTTGTGTTGGAATGTATTATGTTGTATCCTGTGTTACTGGATCTTCTAATAATAGATAAAATAGTACTTGTATGAATTTTTTAAAGGAACTGATATGAATAAAGAAAACTAAGTCTACTTGGGAAAATATGTTATAATATCATCATCATAGGGATTTAGCTCAGTTGGTAGAGCACAGCTCTGCAGTCTCTGAGGTCCCAAGTTCAATTCCTAGCACTGCAAAAATGGGAGAAGGACCTGGCAATCTACTCCCAAGGCAATCCCGAAATACTCAGGCACTGAAAACCCTATGAGGGTTGCTATGAGTCAGATACCGACTCGACGGCACCTAACAACAACAACAACAACAATATTATACAATATCATAAAGATGGCATTTATTTTACCATCAGCATTGTTTATTGAGTATCTGCTCTATTTAAGTAATATATTATCCTAAAATCAAATTTGGGGCTGGGATTTAGCTCAGTTGGTAGAGCGCTGCGCTGCAGTCTCTGAGGTCCCGTGTTCAATTTCCAGCACTGCAGAAATGGGAGAAGGACCTGGCAATCCACTCCCAAGACAATCCCAAAACAGTCAGCCATTGAAAACCCTATGAGGGTCGCTATGAGTCAGATACTGACTCGATGGCACCTGACAACAACAAAATGAAATTTAAGTTAGAATCAAATTATTTGTATTATACTTGTTGTTGTTGTTGTTGTTAGGTGCCGTCGAGTCAGTATCTGACTCATAGAGACCCTCATAGGGTTTTCAATGGCTGACTGTTTCGGGATTGCCTTGGGAGTGGATTGCCAGGTCCTTCTCCCATTTTTGTGGTGCTGGGAATTGAACTTGGGACCTCAGAGACTGCAGGGCAGCGCTCTACCAACTGAGCTAAATCCCAGCCCTTGTATTATACTATTTAACAATAATTATTAATGTTTATCAATATGCATACATTTTTTAAAAAATAGTGTGTGATAATATACACATAGTCATATGTATTTTTTCAAATATTTATACATTTTTGAACAGAAAAACATTTAGGTAATTATGTATTTTTTCATTTTTCTATAGGATAAGAAGTTATTAGTTTTCAATAGATAAATATTGAATGTAATTAAGTTCAGATTCATATTCACAGTAGGTTCTTTCCACATAGCAAGTCCTTGTTCTAGAAAGAACAATTACCAGTTTATACAATAAATAAATCTCAGTTCATAAAATTCACACACACAAAAATACCATCTGCATGATTACCTAAAAGCTAGACCACATGATCACTTATGGTTCCATCTATTTATAATAACCTTAATTTGTAGGTTATAACTTTTAGTAGTTGGATAGATTTGCTGTGTTGTGGACAAGAAGCATTCTATGAATATACCAGAATTAGTCTAATGCTTCTCAAAGTTCTGCCTCCCTACTACCTAATTGAATTTTGAAAGCCTATAAACATTTAATAGTAGTTTTAGTTGATGATTAATTTCTCACAAACTCAAGTAGTTGCAAGTTATATAATTCCTCACACGTAATTGCTTAAATTTTAAAATAAAAATCTTACATCATTTATAAATGTAGCTAGTGGAATTTAAAAATAATAGCAATGTTTTACTTGTGTTAGCCATGTAAAAAACATGGGAAAATCTCTTCAGTGGTTAGAAGCAACATTATGACTTTTCTCTTCAACTTTATATATCCATTCCACTTATGCAATTTTATTCAAATATAATGAGTTACTAGGTTTTCATCTTTTACTTAGCAATATCATATTCTTCTACAATGTAATATGTATGTACATGGAAATTTAATTTTTAAAAACGGTTCTTCTTATTACAAGGCTCTTAAGTGTTAAAAATTTCTTGGCTGAGATATAATTACAATAATTAGTTATAAAAACCCGAGTATAATACATGAATATATTACATGTTTTGTAATAATTATTATACATAAAGAGCAAAATTTTATTCAAAATGTATCCTTAATGAGATGAATGCAATTTTATTCCCCCAATTAATTTGTGTAGCCAAGGATGAATATTATTTATTACCAGAATAAGATAGGGCTCACCATCAATTCTATTCCATTTGATCTCCCATCAAATAGCAAATCAATTAGATACTCCTTCAATTTTGTTGAAAGCAAAGAATTAGAAATCATCTGACTTGCAAATGGATTTGGTATTGTTATTACATTCATTTACCTCCTCGATACAGACATTACATTTGTAATTGTCATTTTGTGCTGAGCATAGGCCTTCTACACATAGACAGTTCAACAATGGTTCCAATATAGGATGGAAGGGAAGTGTGCCTTTCCCTTAGGAAGGAAAAGACAATTATAAAGGTTAAGCGGGAAAGGAAAGCACGCTTAATTTCTTAGGTATGCTTTCTCAGGCTGATCAACATTATTTTTCAGTACTTACAGAAGTTAGAATATCTTTGGTGTAGTCCAAAATTTCATTAACAAAACAACCCATTCTTAACCTACCTTGAGAGACAGTATCAACTATTGTTATGTCCATATCAGCTCAATCCAAGTTTCTTTGTCCTCTGAGATACTCTCAGATTGGAGAAGAGGCAGAGCTTTTCAGGAAGGGAAATTTTGTCCCTCCCTATTACCCAAACTTTCGAACCAGCTATTCTGAATTTTCAACTTCTCCCTATTGCTCTGAAAAGTAGCGGAACCTAACATAATGTTAATATATGCTACACCATCTTGAGGACTTCCTGCCTCAGATGAGCTGACCAGAACTCAGGAGAGGTATTTTATTTTAAGACAGGATGTCATCCCTCATGTCCCCAAATACAGATGTTTATCATTGTCAGTAGGATCTGTTTCTACAATCACTGGAGAGTCAAATTCATTGATAGATTGAATTCATTTTAGCAATAATCTTAATCATAGTCTTTCTGTTTAGTCATATAGATCCCATTCTAATATCTTGTACACATATCTCAGGGGAAAACTGACCCTGTATAAGTGGCATCCCTTGAAATGGTCTAGGTAACAATTGTCCAAAAAGAAAATGGTGTTACTTTGATAGAGAGTTTTCTTAAAGATTCATGCTGGCTACTAATGAATGCTAACTTATTTGTATTAAAGGTCACAAACATCTGACATAGAATTTTCCATGGAGTGATATAAGCTTACCCACATGGAATCTACAGGATTTACTCACTTTCCTCTTTGGAAAATACTATAACATTTACCAGTTTTCTAGCCTTCTGTCATCTTTGCCATTTATACAAAGTCACCAGATATCACAAGATTTTATACACCCATATGAGTATCATGAGAAGGACATGGCAATCCACTTCTGAAGCAATCGCAAAACAACTAGCCATTGAAAACCCTATGAGGGTCGCTGTGAGTTGGACCTGACTCCATGGTACCTAACAACAACAACAATATGAGTACACATATTCATCTTCCTTCCTAGTATTGACTTTGTTTTCATGTAGGCATTGCCAATGTAAAACATGTAAATATTTTTTCATCTGGCTTGTTTTTAATTTCTTTTAAAATAAGTACCTGTCCTTCCCTCTACATTTTGAAGAAGTTTTGACAGAAGAATAAGGAACCAAAACATTAATTTTATTAAATGAATCAGGATGTGCTGCCTTTCTATATAAGTACAATATTATGACTTTTTTTTGCTTTCATCAACTTGAACAATTATATGCATTTGTTTGAATATGGCATTTTCAATATTGAACATTATCCACTTAAGCAGACACTCAAGCATGGATGATTAATGTGTGGACTGTAACACTCCATTCATACGAGCATTTAAATCACTGGTATGTGTTCTGCCAAGTGTATTCTTCTGAGGTTGTTATTGTCTGAGTACTTAGTTTCTTTTACAGAAGTTTTTACACTTTAATATGGTCCTTATCATAACGATTTTAGCATTTTTTTCTGAGTCTTATTATTTATGCTTGTTATTAAAACTCAGACTATGTCCTAACATGTTTTTCTCTGAATGAAATCTTTTATAATAGTATTCACAAAGTTAATATTATTTAACTCCAATAACTTTTGTGTTAAATGGAAACATGAAATTATTTTCAATATTCTATTTAATACTTCAGGATAGTAGACCTAGGAGTGACCCATTTCCTTCTTATCTGTTCCCTTTCTTTAGCCAGATCCTCATTTTTATCCTTGAGTTGTATGGACAAATTTTGGCCATCTTCTCTCAATATTCACCTTGGGAGATTGCCAAAAATGGGAAGGAAAGCAAAAGTTATCAACACCCCAGCTAACATAGCCTGGTCTGTCTGACATGAAAATTCTCCATAGTCAGAGAAGGTATCTAACAGAGGAACTGCTGTCTTCACAATGAAGGTGCAGGAGAAATGAAAAGCTAAAACTGACAGTAGGCTCAGGTGATCTAAAAAAGCAGAAGTACACAAATCAGGCAAATTAAAGGACATGACCCTTCTCTAACAATATGCATTCAAGTCTCAATCAGATAGATATCAGGACTGGTGTGCAGGTGATTCCCTGGTTTGACTAATAATTTTTTATTTTATGTTGATATGAAAGCAATACGTACTCAGTAGAAACCATGTAGAACTGTTTTTCACTTTCAGGGCAATAGTTAATAAGTTACATTAGACTTTCAACATTTAGACCTTTATGTTAGTCAATTGTGCCCAGCTGGAGAGAATATACGTGTTCGCAAGCACAGTTAAATTCAGCTAGACTGAGCGATGATGCTCAGCAGGTCAGGTATATTAAACACATTTGTGACTCACAGTATTTTCAACTCATGGTGGTTCTATTGGGCCATAAGAGGACCTGAGTTCAATCCTCAGCACTGCAAAAATGGGAGAAGGACATGAGAGTCCACCCCCAAAGTCATCCTGAAACAATCAGCCATTGAAAACCCTATAAAGGTCACTATGAGTTGGACCTGACTCAAGGGCACCTAACAACAAAACAATAACCTCATCATACACTAAGGACATCTGCATTTCCAAATTATTACTCAAAACAGTATTGTAGCTTTTGGGGAGGACCGTACTCTGGAAGAAACTATGCCAGCAACTGAGAATGCAAAGGTTCAAAACTTTGGAAGGTATTCTCCAAATGATCACAGACAGGAAAATTAACATGCCCAAGGAAGGCAGGGATTTTCTTTTGGGGACAAGTCATGATTGTTTCATAGATGATAATGAGGCTGATGTGGTAGAAGAAAAGTAACATAACAGGAAGACCTATAACAAGTGGACGTTCCCAAGTTCCCAAGGCACAATTTTGCAACTGGGTGTTTGTTTAGAGTTAGGGGATAAGAAGTTGGCATAAAGTCCTCTGCACTTCAACCTCAAGGGAGAGAAATGCCTCCAGATGTCCCTGTGTGTCAGGAGAAAAGAGGACACCAGCTGAAACCATCAGAGACCCATTAGAGCATGAAGTCAAATGAGGTGACTGCCAAGTCACAGCAGCAGCACCCAAAAAAGATAGTCTCTTGTTGTTGTTGTTAGGTGCCCTCAAGTCTTGTCTGACTCATAGCGACCCTCATAGGGTTTTCAATGGCTAATTGTTTCAGGGTTTTTCTTGGGAGTGGAATGCCAGATCCTTCTCCCATTTTTGTGGTGCTGGGGATCGAACCCATGACCTCAGAGACTACAGAGCAGTGCTCTACCAACTGAGCTAAATCCCAGTCCCAGTAGACTCTTACAATCTAGAAATTAGCTATCTGCTGTTTGAATTATTTTTGTTCCTCCTTATGATGTCACAAAGCTACTTTTGAAAATGTCTTATTGTCCTAACTGCTTTGAGGGAAACCAGCCACTGTCCACACTGAGGTCATACTGTTCAACCTGAGAGAGAGCACAGAAGGAAACAAGGGAAAAAACCTCTTAAGGAACTGGGCTTCTGCTGCATGTGGGGGCTGGAAGTAGTGAATGGGAAGTTAAGAAGTGTCCCCAAAACATCACTCTGTCTTGTGCCCTTTAGTGACAGCATCCGAATAGAGGATTGATTAAACCTTGGTATCTTGGTCCTTCTTCTAGGAGGTTAACAGAATCAGAAGTGAGCTCTGAGATGCTAATGGCTATTTCAAAGTCCTACACAGACAAGACCAGCCAGTGTGCCGCTGTTTACACGGCAAAAATGCCAGGATAGAAATACTTGATCTTCATCCTCCTCAGAGAGGGAAGCAAGGCCTTATACATACACTCAATCCTTTATTCCTTTATGCATTACACCAATGTTCACTGGCCACCCCCTAAGCATCTGGCTCTGTGCCAATGGTCAGAGAAAGGCGGAGCTCCTGTGATGATGGTAGAGGCCAGGTCAAGGCCTTCAGGGAGTTCAGGGACTCCCTCCACCTGCAGGAGGGGGAGCTTCTGCGGCTCTGGTCTTCTTCAGTCTTCAGAGGGGCAGAGCTCAGCAAGCCTGTGTGTCTGATCCTCCGCTGGGAAAACGTCGGACAAACCAGGGCAGACAAAAAAACTGCCCTCACTTGCTCAAGGTGTCATTAACCATGTTTAGAAAAGGTTTCTTCAGCCACTGAAGCCTGAGTAGTAAAGACATTGAAATAAAAAATAAATAAATAAATAAATAAATAAATAAAAACAGATATAAAAGGGATAAAGAGTTACCATACTCCATTCATGCTACTGTTGTTGTTATTAAGCGTCATTGAGTCGGGTCCAACTCATAGCAGCCCTATGTACAACAGAACGAAACACTCCCAACGCTGGGCTATGCCTGGCACTATGTCAGTCCTCCTCTGCTATGTATAGAATGTTCAGTGGCTGACTGTGTGGGAATCGTTTGGTGAGTGGGCAGCCAGGTCCTTCTACCATGCATTGTGCTAGGTCACTTGATATCAATCTACACAGCAATGCTTCCTATCAATTCTATTTATTCACATTTTATCATTCTCTTTCTAAAGAAAAATAAGCAAAAATGGGAGATTGGTTCCATGACACTGCACAGATACCAACACCCACTGATGATCAAGGCCCTTTTATCAGCTTGCTTAGTAGTTGCATATAACCTATACACATCTTCCAGTACACTTTAACACATCTCTAGATTACTTACAATACCCAATACTAGGTAAATCCTATGTATGCTATTATAGCATTGTATTTAGGAGACAATGAAAGAAAAAAGTCAGCACATGCTTAGTACAGATGCTTTACTTTTTCAAATATTTTCCCTCTGTTGTTGGTTAAATTGATGGTGGCAGTACCCATAGATACAGAGACCAACTCTATATTGTCTGTACATGTCTGTGTGTATATGTATGAATGTGTGCACATGTGCCTGTAGGGAAAAATTGGGAGGAAATTTGCAAAAACTCCCAAACTGGGAAAATGGCGTTTGAATATCTGGTTTGTAAGTTAGAAATCTAGGGAAAATGAAAGTAACTTGGTTGCACATTTGTACATAACCCTTCCTGATTGGACATTTGGACTGAAAGCTGATTGGCTCAGGCCATTCCATGGGCGAATTATATAAAGAGCTGCGCTGCAGCAGCTCGACTCTTTTGGCACGGCCTTTTTGGCATCCCTTTCTGTGCCTTCTCACCTGTTCCTGCCCAGACCACAGATGAGGAAGCGCCTCTCCCACTGCTCTCCCCCAGACCTGTGATGAGGAAAAAACACTCTCCCGTCGCAATCCTCAACAAAGAAAAGAACCTGCTCTCCGTCTGATCACCAAGGAAGCAACAGTTGCCTCCTCCTGACCACCGAGATGACCAACACAGGTGTTTGCCCCTGGAAGGCAAAAGCGCCTGAGGCTTTTCCTTTCTCCCGTCTCCGCCGGGGTCCTGAGGGCCGCAGGACTCTGCGCCCCTCACCTGAGGGTCTCGAGTGAATTGTGTTTAGTATCTGTGTGCACGGTGGCGCAGTCCGTCCGAACCTCCAGGCCAGACCCGGAGGCGCGCGCCCCACATAGATTTGGCACCCGATTGTGGGGCCCAACATAGTTGGTGCCCAAACTGGGACCCAACATAGTTGGCGCCCGAACAGGGACCTCACATAGAAGTGGGGGACCCACATGGAATGTGAATAAAGACCCTCATCCTGAGAGGGGATCCCGGAAAAGGAGAACCCCCATCCCGAATGGGGAATAGAAAGGAAAAGCAGAAAACCCTCTCCCGAGAAGGGTGTTTGGAGGAGTAAAAACAGCTGTGCTTCACGGAAAGCCGAACAGGAGGCCGAGGCTGTGAGGACAATGAGCAGGGACTCTGATCAACGGACGGAAGGTCAACGGGTCCGTCCGCAGCAACAGAAGTAAGTGCCATTTTGGGAGAGCACCTGGTCAGGCATAGGTGTATGCAGCCCTAGGCAGGGACCCTAAGTCTGGGGACCATTCTGTGCAGGCACATAGGGGAGGCATACACTTAGGAAAGACCACCAGAGAGACATGGGAGAGCATAAAGAACGGAACCTCCTGGCAACAGGAAGATACAGAAAAGTGAAAAGTGACTTGGCAGGGCCAGAGCCTAACGTAAAAAGGAGGCCAAGAGCTTCTGTTAGAAAGGGCCCAAGAAAGATCTGTGAAGGGGCCAAAGGACTCTAAGGAAAGGCAAGAAAAAGGCCTGCTGAGGAAGGGAGGAAAATAGGAGAAATCAAGAACTGTAGTGTACCTCCCGTGAGTTAAAGAAAGGCGGTAGCCATTGGAAGCAACAAAAGTAAAATATCGAAGGAGCAATGGAAAAGCCTAAAAGCCCAATTAAAACAGGGTGCACAGAAGGTGAACAAAAAGGAAGCACGAAAGTTTTGGAAAGAGGCACTAGCAATAGCGCCGTGGCTAGCCGCGGAGGATTTAGAGAAAATGGAGGTATGGGAAGAGGTTAATGAAGCAGCTAGAGCAGCTGTGTGCAGAGGAAATAATGTGTCACCGGCATTATTTAAAGGGCTCGCAGCACTTAGACAGAGCCATGAAAAACGGCAGGAAAGCGCCAATGAGAGACACGTGGCACAGGCCAACATGGTGCTGGATACAGCGGAGGTACTTCAGGAGCAGAAGGAAGTTATTATTAAAATGAGGGAGGCGGGACCCCGAAGAAGGGAGGGGCTTCCATCTAGAGCTGGACCCCGGAAGGAGGAACTTCCGGATGAAGTCAGACCTCAAGGGGAGGGTCTTAGGACGGAAGCCAGACCCACAGGAGGGGGACTTCCCCTGGCACCAGAAATGAGGGAGGAGCTTCTGGCGGAAGCACAACCCCAGGAAGTACGCTCAAGGGGCATGCTCTATCCGAGCCAAGGTCAACTTGCCCTGGCAAGCACATGGCCTTGGACAGGACAGCCCATAGGCATAGGCAGTTATGGGCCACAGGCATACCCAGTCAATGTAATACCAACTCCAGAGCGGCCACAAATGTGGTATCCATATGAGTCCAAGGACTTAAAGGACTTAAGGGCAGCTATTAGGGAGGATGGACCACACTCCCTGAGGATAAAAACACTCCTTAACAGTCTTGCTGTTAGGGTAAACACTCCGCAGGATTGGAGAGACCTAACAAGGGCAGTTCTTCCAGGGTCCACTTTCATCCAGTGGGAGGCTCTATACCGAGATGAATGTAAGCAGCAAGCAGAGAGAAACGCCCGGATGGGGGTAGATATTGAAGTGGACTGCTTGTTAGGAGAAGGACCTATATACTCAATGGTTACAAGGCAAGCAATGGGGCCGGCACATTCATTTGACCAAGTAAGAATATGTGCCCAGAGAGCATGGGATAGGCTACCAAGAGAAGGGGGGACACCAAGTTTAGTGTCACTCAGACAGAGGCAAAATGAACTGTTCGTGGACTTTGTTGACAGGGTCAATAAGAGTCTGGAGCATAAGGTTATTCATGAAGGTGCAAAAGCAGAATTGCTTAAACACTGGTATGGCATGGCATGTCCAATGACTATAGGCAATCCTGCCAGGGCCTAAAGAATGGAACCCTGGAGGATTGGATTGTGGCCACACAAGATGTGGGTTCCACAACCCAAATTGCCACAGTCATGGCCAGAGCCTTCACTGACCAAGTGGCAGACAGCATCACTAAGGCCTTTATGGTAATTGCAGAGAGATTCAAAGAAAGGAGACCTGGCAGATGTAATAACTGCGGGGAGAAGGGACATTGGTGGCGGGAATGCCCAAAAAGGCAGGAAGGGCCCAGAAAAGAGAGGAGGGAGGAACAATCTGAGGAGAATAACAATAGGCCTCATGGTCCATGCCAGCGATGTGGAAAAATGGGCCACACTGAGAAAATGTGCTGGTCCAGGTACCATAGGGATGGCACACCCCTCCACAAGCCTTTAAACAGGGTGAGTCACTTTGTAGCCCTGCCACAAAGGAAGAAAAGAGAAAAGCCACAGAGGGAAATAAAACAGAGACCTCTGGAGCATACAAGTAAGGACAAGAACAAGGAAAAGGAAAAGCCACAGAGAGACAGTGACAGGCACCAGGTGTACTGGACTGTGCCCATGGAGGCAGGACTAAAACCCAAAACTGATGCTTCAGCAAATAATCAAGGCTGTAGTTACAATTTAAAAAATTTAGGATTGCTGAGTAACAAAGAATCAGAAATGGCAGGATCTGACAAAGTACCTATGTTAAAGGAAGAACATCAATTAGTTAAGATCTGTTTTGTACAAACAAATCAAAAGGATCAATTGACTAATTGTATAAAAGATGACAATATTGAAGAAAGTAAATATAGAACAGAAAAGCTCAAATGTAAGTCAAAGGAGCTCAATGGTGAGGTGGACAAAATGATAAATGTCAAAGATGTATGTTCTAATGATGGGTTAACTCTTGTTAACGAATCAACTGTAAAATGCTCTTGGTGCCTTTTACAACATTCTAAGGACAAGTTGTTAGATGTAATGTCTTGTCAGCACAAGTTTTGTATGGATTGTTTACAGCCATACCTAAAAGAAAAGACCTCTCCATGTGCAATAGATATTCGATGCATGAACAATATAAAGCCATATGTAAAAGGTATTACTTCTGTAATAGAGTGAACTGATGGAAATTACCATCAGATGACATATGATGTTCAGGAATATAAGAAAATGGTTTTCAGTCTAAATCTGTCAAATTGTAAATTTTGGGAAAAGGAACCTTGGAGCCAAAAGGCCCTTGCTGATGTTCCTATTGAAATTAATTCAATAACATTGTATAAGTTTGCATCTTCGATAGTAACTATGATGCCTTTAAAAATTAAGGTTCCTACTAAATCAACATATGTTGAGGATACTGTTCTGACTTCTTTCTATAAAGGCTATGAGATCTTAATGGATAATGAGGCAAAAGTAAGAGTTAAAAAAGACAAGGAGCCTAAGAGAGCCCTTATGGCACCAATAATTGTGACTATAACCAATAGTACAGGTATTCATTACAACCCTCAGGGACAGGCCATAATGGAAAGAGCCCACAAAACTTTAAAACAACAATTAGAAGAAGAAAAACGGGGAAGGAAAGAGCAGTACCCACCTAATGTAAATGTAATACTTGGTAAAGCCTTAACAACTATCAATATACTTAATATTCAAAAACATGAAAATAGGCCCAGAGTGAAAAAGCACTGGGGACAAATGTCAAGGCCACCGGAAATTTTGGTTTGGTGGAAGGACCCTCTCACTGGAAAGTGGAGGGGGCCCGACATGTTACTAACCCAAGGCCGAGGTTCGGCATGTGTTTTCCCACAGGGGGAGGACAAGCCAATTTGGATCCCAGCGCGAAATGTCCGGAGAGCAAAGGACGCCGAGGGTAGTAACACCAAAAAAGGGGACAAGGACTTGGACAGTGAGCCACGAACTTCCGAATGCCCAGGGAACTATCGCGGAAGAGGGGGCGTGAAGAATGTAAGGGCTGACGGAGGGAGTGGCAAACTGAGGACAGCTCAAACAATGAACCCAAAAGCAATAACGACAGCAGAAAAAAACACCAAACTGGGTGAGACCACTAAAAGTAAATAGGGAGCAACGTCAAAAATTGTAAAGGGTACCCTAACACTGTTAATAATGGTGCTCCATTGGCAGCATCTGCCATGCCAATGGCAACAGCTGTGGAGCCAATTATGATAAAAGAGGTAAATGTAACACAGGTAAATCATGCCATATATAACAGCTGTGTGTATTGGGTGTACGTACCCAACCCGCCACTCAACAGGGTGGTTACTTGGGACAACACACCGGTAACTGTTTATGCCAATGAAGTGCCATGGGTAGTGGGACCTTACAACCCAAGATGCCCACTAAAGCCAGAGGAGGAGGTAAAAGTCATCAGAAACTTAGTGTGGGAAGTGAAGGTCTACCTATATGTATAGGGAAAAGGAAAGGCACTGCTTGACAGTGGTCGATAAGATCTGGCCAATGTCAAGCGAGGAGAGGTTATATGTTCCAGCATTTGAGTAGAGGAAAGCCAAAGAGGTGCCATGGTTGCTAAAAGGCATGGATCAGAGCCCATATCAATAGAGTAATTACATAATCAAAATGTGAGGGTGTTCATGGAAGTCCCCCAGAAAAATGATGGGGTAGGAACACAAGGTTTAGCGAAAGGGCTCATGGAATTGGCACATGCATTGTTAAAAGTATGATATGGACTACAAACTAATCCCACCTTCACTCCAGGTAACAGAAAAGGCACCTCCACAAGTACACCTGTGGAAGTTGATGGCTACAGTTAGACCTCCTTGGGCAGTAAGCACTTCAGATCCTGGTAAAAAGGCTAGAATGAAATTAAGAACTTATGTAAGACTCCTATATGTAATGTTAAGAGGGGAGACAAAATGGAACAAGATGGATGGGTCACTCTTTTGTAAACAATGTAATTTGTATGCCTGTGTAAATACCTCTGAGTATGGACTTTAAAAAAGAGAACATCTATTTGTTATGTGTAAGAAAGGGAATTTGGGTACCAGTTAGACAACATCGGCTAAGGCAAGAATCATCAGCCTTGGCCTTGCTCCAGGGAATTGTTAAAAGATTTTTAAAACTGCTATGTTATTTGTTATGATTATTGCTGTATGCCTTATGATTATAATTGTATGTAGAGTCACCAGGAGAGTTCGAAATGTAAAATGTTATGTAAATGATCAGTACCTAAAACTCTATAAAGGTACAATTATTCAGATAACATGTCCATCAAATTAAAAAAATTAAAAGAAAAAGAGGCATATTTAGGGAAAAATTGGGAGGAAATTGGCAAAAACTCCCAAACTGGGAAAATGGCGTTTGAATATCTGGTTTGTAAGTTAGAAATCTAGGGAAAATGAAAGTAACTTGGTTGCACGTTTGTACAAAACCCTTCCTGATTGGACAATTGGACTGAAAGCTGATTGGCTCAGGCCATTCCATGGGCGAACTATATAAAGAGCCGCGCTGCGGCAGCTCCCACTCTTTTTTGGCACGGCCTTTTTGGCATCCCTTTCTGTGCCTTCTTGCCTGTCCCTGCCTGGACCACAGATGAGGAAGCGCCTCTCCCACTGCTCTCTCCCGGACCTTCGGTGAGGAAATAATGCTCTCCCGCTGCAATCCTCAACAAGTAAAAGAACCTGCTCTCCGTCTGATCACCAAGGAAGCAACAGCTATCTCCTCCTGACCACCGAGACGACGAACACAGGTGTTTGCCCCTGGAAGGCAAAAGCGCCTGAGGCTTTTCCTTTCTCCCGTCTCCGCTGGGGTCCCAAGGGCCACAGGAGTCTGCGCCCCTCACCTGAGGGTCTTGAGTCAATTGTGTTTAGTATCTGTGTGCGCGGCGGCGCAGCCCGTCCGAACCTTCAGGCAGGACGGGGAGGCGCGTGCCCCACATAGATTTGGCGCCCGAACGTGGGGCCCAACAGTGCCCACATTCAAGCTACTCCAGAATTACCTGCCTGTACTGGAAAACTACTGATGGAAGGGAATTGGTCTCAACCCTAAAAGAAAGAGCTGATTAACATATCCTTATCCACCACCTGCATCATATATCACCACACACCAATTGTTAACCTAGGAAATCAGGGCAAGTTGTCTTAGAAGAAAAACACAAAATGTGGAGACTAATGTTAGGCAAGTGGCATTTGGCCTTTAGGTCATTCACACCCTCAGTAATAAGGTAAGTTTTCTGTCTCCAGAACTATCACGGATTCTAGCTTGATTCTCATTTGCTCAGTCCTGTTCTTCACATTTCCCTCTCGAAAACAGAACTGAACTGGAAGGAGTCTGACATTCACTGCCTTAACAAAGTGGAATGTAAAACACAACCGTTTCTGTAGTGTACAGAAAATTTATCCAATTCTGACAACTTCTCTTTTGATGTTCCAAATCTATCTCATTACAACAATGTCTAAACAAAGGAAATGGATTTATTCTTCTACCCTCCCAAGGATGAGAATCTTCAGTTCTTCCAGGAAAAGACACGCAACTAAGTCCCTTTGGGTGTGTAAAGGTTATTTCCTCACTGAGACAAACCAGGATAACTTATTGGCACTTCTCTCTGGCATCTCCCACTTCTGGGGATTAAATAATGACTGGAAATTCATATGGATTTGAGTGGTGATGCTTCAGCAAATACTTTCCCCCATCCCCTTTCTTTGGTTTAACAATTGAGTCTTAAGTTTTAGCATGTGTAAAAATCACTGAGCAAGTTTATATACACAAAGCACATATATTGTTCTTCATGGCTGACTTAAAGGGTTTCAAAGGTAATTTTTGCTACAATTATTTTAATTACTCTGCACCTGAAACCCAACTTCAATGTTTCCACTAATAATACTTGTGGTTACTTAGATTATAATGCCACATGTGTGATTCATTTTGGTTACGTTATATATACCTATATACCCCATGTGGAAACCCACCCAAAACTAGAATTGTCTTTGAATGACTGTGTGAAACCTGCAATTCGGTGCCACCATACAAACAAAAATAATGTATTATTTGAACTAATTGGAAGGTTTTAAATAAGTCAATATTTAGACAGTATTGGACAGCTCAGACTGTGAGAATTATGACATAAAATGCAAAGAAATGTAATCAGAAAAATTTCTACCAGGAAAGTGTTTTTTCACTCTGAGGCTCAAATCAGCGTCTCCATGACATTTATGTATCTTTAAGCTCTAAATCAGTGCTGCACAGTGGGGGCGAAGCGAGAGGCTATCAGATTCACCCAGGAAGCCTTTGCAAACTACACCAGCTCCCCTCTACCCCCAGTCCCCGCTCCCCCAGAGATTCTGCCGAAGATGTGTCTCTGAACTTGAGGAACACCATCTGTTCACTTACAAATAGGCATTTTTATCTCCAAAAGGGCAGGTTTCTGCACATGAGCCTCTCACATGGACGGTAGGGGGAGGGGACACACTGAAACATACATCAGTGACATAATCTTTTAACGGAATGCTGACATGGTAAAAATTGGGTACGTCTATAATATTTTCTGAATGATCTATTCAGTGGGTTAGCCCCTTGTGCTAATGAGATGAAAATTGCTACTTTAAACACTCATGTAGGTCAGAAAGCTTCCTTCCTGGAGCTTTCTGTAAATTCAGGCTTTGTTCTGGAAGATTTTCATAAACATGAGCTTTTGCAGATTTAACTAAAAGAGACTCAGCTCCAATTAACTGCTGCTATTAGAAAAGCATGTTGGGCTACATCAACTTCATCACAAAGACTATGCAAAGTTGTTTTGTTGCATACACAGTTCCCATCACTTAACACTCTTACAACTATGTTACAATCCCTTCAGTATTTCTCCCCTTTAAAAAACATTGTAAGGATTTATAGATGCTGTTCTGTTTTCCACAGAACGGACCTTCTAGGCTTTCTTTGCTGAAAGTGTTATCTTGAGTTTGTGAACATAAGGTACACACATAAATACACATGCTGCTCACATTTTATGTTATAATCACATGATTGAATCACTTTATTCTAGCATGCTTTTGACAATTTATTTATAATGTGGAATGGGTTGAGTTTTAAAACTAAATATTTATAGATTAGTTTCATTTTTGAAAAATAAAAATATGAGTGGATAGAACACATTAAATTACTAATAAAATTAAAATGCAAAACTGGTACAAATATATTTGCTATAGCAAGCTTTTACATTTGTAAGAGACTTCTGAATTGTCTTTTACAGGTAGATACTCATTTACTGAAATAGATAATAACATTTTAAAATCTGAGGCCCTAGATTTGATCTCCAGCACTGCAAAAAATAGAAAGATCTGACAGCCTACTCAAGAAACAAACCCTCAAAAAGTAACCATTAAAAACCCTGTGAACAGCGGACAAGCACTGACATAGTGCCGGACATGGCACTGTGTCAGGGAGTGTTTTGTTCTGTTATACATAGGATCACTATGAGATGGATCAAATTCTAACACACCTGACAACAACAACAACAATTTATTAATGTTTACTTTATCCCAAGCATGATTATTCCCAAAATTAATGTTCCCCACATAACAACACTGTATAGCAGATACCACTATAAGATAGTAATATGCCAGTTCACAGAAAAGGAAAGAGAACTTATAAACAGCTTATGAAACTTTCTAAGGTCACAAAATTAGTAAGAGGCAGAGCAAGAATCTTAACCCAGGCATTTTTGTTCCAGAGTTCATGCTCAGACACACTTGCTGACAGTTAGGATCCATTGGTGTCCTGTGGCTCATCCTCCTGCTGAGTCTTGTTAGCCTGTAGAACATGATTCTCACCTTAGCCTCTGCCAGAGTGGGTATCGTGACAGCTACAATGGTTTTCAAACCAGTACTGCCCTGTGTGTCTTCTCATTCCAAGCATTTTGTAAGTCTCTGATTCAAAATAACCTTCAGAGATTCCGAATGCAGAAGAGCTTCTATTTTTAATTTTTCACTAAGGCACATCATCTTGTCATAAGGTAATCTTGCTATCTCCTCTTCTCAACCTATGAGTTTTCTTTAATTTAACTGGAAGTTTCCACGGATCCCTTCCTCCCAAGTACAGCCCATGGAGAGTGAGGGAAACAACCTGATTTCTTTGCTCTTCCTTTCTGTTCTTGCTTTTTTCTTGCTTTTTACCACAATACCTGGATTCAGAGTCTAAGCATGAATTCTTTCCCTTGTGCATTTCTGCCCCAACCATTAGTGCACACCATTTCCTGGACCTGACCCCTCTTCCCCAGGTGGACAATTTCTTCAGGATGAATAGGAGGACCATTCTGTTCATGGAAAGGCAAAAGATGACAGGCTATGAACACATTTAAGAGTTTCATCGTTTATTACATGTACATCAATGTGTTAGCTATTACTAAACAGTCTAAGGTATGTGAGACCCAGACTTACTCCTACATGCCATGTAAATACATGGAGGAAGGAAATTAGTCATCTGTAGCTATATTAATAGAAGGTGATATAAAAGCATGTGAACACCAGAGAAGGACTGTGCACATACACTTGGTTGGCTTAAGGAAAACTTTATAGATGTTCTAAAATTTGATTTGGATTTTGAAAAATGGTTGGTCTTTTTTTTTTTTTTTTTTGCGGTACTGGGGGTTGAACCCAGGGCCTCACCCCTGCATGCTTTGCAAGTGCTGAACCACTGAGCTGTGCCCCCAACTCATTTTTTTTTTCTTTTTTTTTTTTTTTTACTTTTTGAGACAGGGTCTCACTAAGTTACGCAGACTGCCTGTGGTCTCAAACTTGCCATCCTCCCGCCTCTGCCTTCTGAGCCACTGGGATCACTGGCGTGTGCCATCGCGCCCAGCAAAAATGGTTGGTCTTTTTATAAGGAAAGATACTTCAGGTAAAATAAGGATCATAGATCTACAGCTCTACCAACCTGGCATCTGATCCCATAGATCTCAGAAGTTAATCAAGGTCAGCCTTATTAGTCCTTGGATGGGAGACCACATGGAAACACCAGATGCTGTAGGCTTGGGAGAAGGACTGGAAGCCCACTCCTAAAATACACTCAACCATTGAAAACCCTATGAATAGCAGAGAAGCATTGACATAGTGGCACAGTGTCAGGGAGTGTTTAATCTGTTATTCATAGGGTCGCTATGAGTGGGACCCGACTCAACGACACCTAACAACAACAAGGCTCATAAGCAAAGGAAAAGAGATTTGAAGTTTTTAATTTCCCAAGAAATAGTGACCAACAAAAAGCTCAAATCCTAGGCAAAGGGAAGTTTGCCATGGCAGGAACATGGAAACAGAGATGAGATTCCAACCCATGCCTCCTTACCCAATACCTCTCTTCAAAGAACTTCTTTTACTTGTTATTGAGAGGTTTAAGCTCCCTCTGTTATATGAATAGATTTTCTTTAAATTTTTGGCCTTGTCTTCTATAATCATAAAGGTATTCAATAGATTTCCTTTAATCTATAACCAGCGTAACTTGTACTCTTTTGTTAGATGGTCAATAATATGAAAAGCAAACTGTTACCGGTAAATGATCACATTGGAATATTCAACAATAAGGTGATTAGACAGAAAAGTGAATAAATGGCGAAATTCTCTCTTTGACTCACCAGTGACAGAAATGCAATGTGAAATTTGCCTTTAAGAATTACAATGATCAAGAGGCTTTCCTGGTCCTAATAAGAAATAAAACTGCAAAGGGCAATAGAAAATAGCATTGATTACATTAAAATGCACATAAATTTATTATACACTCTATTTACTTATTTATTCATTATGCACCACTCTTAGGGTCTTCTAAGAGTTCGGTACTGAGGTAGGCAATGTTGATTCAATTACTATACTGCAGTGTAGTAAAATCCTCTCTAAGAAGTTCACAGTCTAGAGTGGCAACTCATATAAGGAATCAAGCAAATAATGGCAATTCCTTTATCCTCAACAATACCTGACTTGTAAGGTTTTCATGAGCCTTAATGTTTGGTTGCCCCCTGACTCCTACTCAGTAATACCAGGCTGTTTGTGGTCAGTGGGGCCATCTGGTGGACCACGTGGGTGATTATCTGAACCATGGCCTCCTAACTGCTTAACTTCATCTCTTTGTTTTTTGACTTTTGTCTCAAGTGATTCTGTTTAAAATGTTATTGTTGTTGCTAGGTGCTGTTGAGTCCACCCTGTGTACAAGAGAATGAAACACTCCCTGACACTGTGCCATGCCCTACACTATGTCAGTGCTTCTCTGCTATTCATAAGAGTTTTCAATGGCTGATTGTTTTTTGGGAGGGAGATGTTGGGATCTTCTCCCAAGCCTACAGCACCTGGTGTTCTCAGGCAGCCTCCCATCCAAGAACTAACCAGGCCTGACCCTGCTTAACTTCTGAGATCTGATGGGATCAGGCACCAGGGTGGTACAGCTGTAGACCTGCTTGGAAAATTCTTACTCGAATTATTTTATTTCTTTCCTTTCCTACATTTTTGTATGTTTTCCTTAGTTATGTTGTTGTTGTTAGGTGCCGTTGAGTCGGTATCCGACTCATAGCGACCCTCTGTACAACAGGGGAAACACTATTGTCAGTGCTTCTCTGCTGTGCATAGGGTTTTCAATGGCAGGTTGATTTTTGGGAGGGGGTTGCCAGGTCCTTCTCCCAATTCCTTATTTATAATAATAGAATATTTCCTTTTTCACCGTCTTCATTCTTTTTAATGCAGTCTATTAATCTTTCACGAAACACAGTCATGATCAATATAACAATAATAGCACTAGGGCAAAACCTGTGTCAAAGAAAATAAAATCTGTTTCCAATTGAAATCAGATAAGAAATAAAAATACTGTACTTTCATTGCTGAGAGTTTTATTTCTGAATGTGGTGAGCTTCATAAAATTTTTGCATTTTCTTCTTCAATTTTAATTGTGTCGTAACACAAAGATCAAATGATTTTTTTTGTTTGATTTAATTATAAGCTATGTTTTGGTTGGATTATATGGGCTGTAATGGCAGTGTTTTCCATATAATGGCACTTGATTAACAAGATTGTGTGGGCTGACTTCCAGACCATAATTTATGGTATGTTTCTGTAAGATAAAGCAGAATGCATGTCTAACAATGAACTTACAAATAAATTTACAAAAAAAACCCTGAAAGTACAATATTTATAACATATATAACTTATTTAGGCTATATATTTCAAAAATTTTCATACATTAAATTTTCATTTATTTAAAAGAAACTTCTTGGTTGCCTTTTTGGAGCCAAGTGCAGCACTAAGGACAATGGTAAGCAAATAACATAGCCATATATGTTAGGGAGTCATTATGATATTGCTTGAATACACTATTTCAAGTCCCAGTGAACACCAGTAATCCTAAGAAATTAATGTGTCCGTCTCACCCCTTAAATCTTATTTTTAATTCTTTAATGCCTTTAACTTGAGGGTAATTTACTGCTGCAAGTATCTATCGTTTGAGGGTTACTTAGCCTACTTTTAATTATATTATGAATATTTAATAGTACAAACTTTTCATCCTGTGTTTTGGAATAGCAACGTCCATCCAAGTTGGGTATCTTGTATATATCCACTTCATGCAACAACAACTTCTGCCTAATACTACTGACATTCAGACTCTCTCTGCTTCTTGTTTTCATTATTGGTGTAGACTCCCGAATGGGTACTCTGGATTTTCTTCCTGATTTGATCCATCCATCTTGCACATTGCTGAGACATGGTTATGGCATCACATCATTGCCCAAAGACCTTTGGCAGCTGTTCAGTGGCTGTGTCATATAAAACAGACCACAAAGCAAAACAAAAAGTATCATGAAATACCACCTGCAACTGTATGCAGAGGCATGCAAGTCTGAATCCCAATCTGACACTCATTTGTTGTTGTGGTTAGGTTTCAATGGCTATTTTGGGATTGCCTTGGGAGTGGGTTGCCATGTCCTTCTCCCATTCTGCAGTGCTGGGAATTGGACTCAGGACCTCAGAGACTGCAGGGCAGTGCTCTATCAACTGAGCTAAATCCCAGCCCGACACTTATTTAGTTTAGGCAATTTCTTCATGGTTAAAATAATAATACGATACCACTTCCTACTACATAATATTATTGTGTGTATTAAGTGAATATGTTGTTGTTAGGTGCTGTCAAATCAGGTCCAGCACATAGTGATCCCAGGTACAACAGAAGAAACACTCCCAGACACTGGCCATGCCCAGCATTATGTCAGGACTTCTCTGCCATTCTTAGGGTTTTCAATGACGGATTGTGTGGGGATTGGTTTGGGAGTTGGCTGCTATGTTCTTCACCCATTTTTTTTGCCATGCTAGGGATCAGACCCAGGGCCTCAGAGAGTGCAGAGCAGCACTCTACCAACTGGGCCAAACCCCAGCATTAAATGACCATATTATAGGTAAAAACGCGTTGTTGTTGTTAGGTGCTGTAGAGTACAGTCCGACTCATAATGACCCTATGTACAATGGATCAAAACACTTCCCCATTTTGCGCCAGGCACATGATCTTATTTATGCTTAAACCCATTGTTGCAGACACTGTGTCAATCCATCTGGTGGAGGGTTTTCCTTTTTTTCACTGACCTTCCACTCTCCCAAAAATGATGTCTTTCTCCAAGGATTGATCTCTCTTCACTACATGTCCAAAATATGTAAGACATAGTCTGGCCATTCTTGCTTCCAAGGAGCACTCTGGTTGCACTTCTTCTAGGACAGATCTATTGGTTCTTTTGGCAGTCTATCGTATGTTCAATAGATGTCTCCAGCACCATAATTCAAAAGCATCAATTCTTTTCCTGTCTTCCTTGTTCAATGTCCAGCTTTCACAACCATATGATGCAACTGAAAATACCATGGCATGAGTCAGGCACACCTTCGTCTTCAATGTGACATCTTTACTTTTCAATACTCTAAAGAGATCTTGTGCCACAGCTTTTCCTAGAGCACTGTGTCTTTTGATTTCTTGACTGCTGCTTCCACGGGTGTTGATCATAGAGCCAAGCAAAGCAAAATCTTGGACAACCTCAATCTTTTCTCCATTTATTGTGAAGTTGTATACTGACCCAGTCGTAAGGATTTTTGTTTTGTTGATATTTAGTCACAACCCGTATTGAAGGCTGTGATCTTTGATCTTCATCAGTAAATGTTTTAAATCCTCTTCACTTTCAGCAAGCAAGATAAAAACATACACACCTTAAAAACAAGGGGTTTGGCTAATGAATGTTAAAGACGGTAATGGTTATAATTTGTTAATTTAATACACGGAAGAAGGACGTATTAACTTTCTGGACTCCAAATGAAGTTGGTCAGCACTTGCCATGCGCTCCCCATTCCTCTTGCCCTTCCTTTCCTCTCCTTATCTCTTCAGCCTGGAAGGCCCTCCTCTCCAACTCAACAAATGCTAATCCTAAACATGCCTGGAGACCCAGGCCTGATGTGCTCTGATTTAAAAGTATTGATCCTCTCACCTTCCCTGGTGATGTCTCCACTCTTCTCAACTGCACTTCTCACAGTTACCCTAGTTGATTCTGGAATCTGTTTTATTTTCTACTAGCTTTTTAGCACCAAAACAATCAGCCATGGAAACCAAAACCCCTATCTTTGAGCCAGACCCCCTTGACAGCACCATGCAACAACAACAAATTAGCACCACAGGGGAGATTGTGATCTGATTTATCCTAAACTTAATCTGCGGACTTGTTTTCTCACACTCAGTATAACAGACACTTGCTACCACAATGTCATCCCACAATTCAGAAGCCCAACACAAGCATTTTGTTTTGTTTTTATGGGTCATTATGGGTCAACTGGACTAAGCTGGCCTGGTCTCAGCTCTGGGGCTACAGACAGCAGACACCAGACATTAGGTTCCAGACTGCCCGTCTTCCCATGTGTCTCTCGACTAATAGGAGCACATACACTGTGGGAGACACACAATGGGAGCAATTGGCATAGTGAAGCAACTGCTCGCATCCATTGGCAAAAACCAAGTCTCAGGGCTAAGCCACTGTCAGTGAAGTAGGGAGATCATCCCATCCACAGAGCAGTGGATGAGACAACAGAGGCAAAGACAGAGGGGGTGTTTAGGTACTTATACTAATAAGGAAGCAGTTCAGGATCAGAAACAGTGCAATTTACCACTGTGTTCACACTAGACCTCATTCAGTAAGGACAGGAGTTTCTTGCAGTGGATTTGGGGAAAGCAGGTCTAAGACAATGAGGAATCCTTGAATGGGTTTTTAGGAGAGTAAAATGACAGGTTTTGCATTTTAGAAGGTCACTCTAGGAGTTGTGGAAAGTGGATTAGGATGTGAGGGCAAATATGCTGCTAAGGTAATAATGACAAGACCACTTGGACCCCACAAACACAATGTGTGCACCCATGGTAATGGGAGAAGTCATTCCTACAGACCTTCCAGGAGTGAAACCAGATAGCTTTACTAACCAAACAGATGATGTAGGCAAAGAAAAAAAGACACTGAGAGGAATTCTGAAGTTTACTCTAGTTGATCGTTCATTTACAGAAAGCCACAATCACTAGTGCTGTTCTTCAGATGATTCTGTGACTAAAGCACAAGGGGCAGTGCAGAACACACCTTATCACAATAATGTCTTATGTTTACACACATTGCAAAGCACTTTCACACACATTGCATCTTTACAGCAACTTTATATGTTCATATATGGTGTTACCTTTTCTTATAGCAAAGGCATTAAAGTACAAAGAAGTTACAGAGATTTCTGAGAAAACAAGTTACATAAATGGAGACTTCAATCCATGATCTCTGATTCAGGGACTTCCTGCCATTCTAATACGTATCTTATTTTGTGGGTCTATAAAATGAGAAAAACAACCATGGTCCAATTTGACATAAAATTTACAGTAATCGAGGTATTCAAAAAGCTCCAATAATAGCAATAATTATAATTTCTGTCCTAGTAACAGTCTTGTAGATTACCTATTCTATTTTTATTATACTCTTATTTTTATTGGTTTCTCTTTTTATACCAATCAAAGCATGGTACACAAATGCAGAAATCCCATAGACTTTTATTACTTTCTTTCATTCATTTTTCTTTTCCATTATTCTTCCTTCCTTCTATGCATCCTTACTTTTTTTCTTTCTTCTCTTTCTTCCTTATGAGCCTTTCCTGTATTCTTTATTTATTTATCATTTATTTATTTGCTTTGCTTCTTTTAGTTAATATTATCTCTTCAATCTTACTATAAAGTCCATGAAACTCTACCTCAATGCTGTACACTTTCCAAAAGCTCAATAAATACGTTCTATTAGGGTGTTATTAGATGCCTGTGAATTAGGTCCAACTCATAGCTACCCTGTGTACAATAGATTGAAATATTGTCCAACATTGTGCCGTGCCCAGCACCATGTCAGTGCTTCTCTGCTATTCATAGATTTTGATGGCTGATTGCTTTGAGAGTGGGCTGCCTTTTCCCAAGCCTACAGCACCTGGCATTCCTAGGCAGTCTCCCATTCAAGTACTAACCAGCCCCGACCCTGCTTAACTTCCAAGATGAGACGTGATCAGATACCAGGTGATGTGGCTATGGACAAGTACATTCTAGTGGACATAATAATACAACCCTTCCAGCCTATTATTTCGTGACTGGGTAGCAGACACACCTGTCCCTGTTACTCAGCCACCAACAGAGCTGCTTTCTGTCTACCTACCATTGTCCAACTATTTCCTAATGTCCTTACTGTCTGTCTTTCTGTGCCTTCCCCTTGTTTCTCCTGTCCTCTAGAGTCGTGTTCAACACAGAGATCCAGCCAACAGGCACAACATCCTTCATTACTCCCCCTGTGTGATTGCTCTGAGGGAGTCATTTGACAGACTATTGAGAAAATGGACACTGCTTTGGCTATAGGCTTCCAGAAAAGCCGTCTGGACAGTGCCTAAGCCAGCTGCCTCTTCCTAGGCCTGCTTCTTCTTCTTCCTGCATGGAAAGTGGGTATGAGGCCTAGAGGTGGAGAAGCCACCAGCAACTGTGAGAATGGCAGGCAGCATTACAGAACATAAAGCCGAGCCATGAGCAAAGCCCACCTAAGCTCTCACAGTGGCCTTGGACCCCTTGGTTTGGGATTTCTTGCTGCTGGAGATACATATCCTCATTGCTCAAGCCATGAGCATTACCAACACAAATGCTGAAGTCTTCTACATGTCTTCTTCCCGGACTGCCTTTGCTGATATTTTTTCATCTCCTTATATGCCCAACATTTTTGTCTTTATTTAGAAACTTTTCTTTTATTCCTTCATGTTATCTGTTAGATTACAATACCTTGGTGCACAGGGATTATTACCCATATATATTCTTTCTTGAGGATCCTAGAATGAAGCTTCAGTGTAATGGGGCAAAGTGAAAGTTTTTCTGGAGTGAATTGAATTGGACTCAATTCTGTCAGTCAATTAATGGAAAAAGAAATCTACAAGAGGCTGGCTGTTCATCAGCCCTTCTTAAGCAATGCTCTTTATTTGCTATAGTGATGTGCTGTGGCACAAAACTAAGCCTAGAGAGCTAAGGCTATCCCCCTCCACACACACACACAGAATCAGATTCTGCTATTTCCTCTGCCTTGCCGCCATTGTCTTGTAGCTATCCTTTTGTATTAGCCTTCCTCCTCAGGGTACTGATTTCCTCTGGAGAACCCTCCTCCCTGGTTTTGAGTCAAGTTTTCAGCTACCAAAAATTAACACTTGACTGAGGCCTTGCCATTCAGTATTTCCAGCCATCTGGTCATGGTAATTGCCTTAGTCGTAGGTATGTGATCCAGAACAGGCCGGGGATATAATTTTGTGATTTGATTGCCAGTGGAGAATGAGAATGTTCTCTGTGCCAAGAGTGACTATGGTAAAGACAGCATAAACCTAGACCTGCCAGGACCCTGCCACGCCCATACAAGTCTGTGAATGAAGCCAAAACCAAGGAAAGGGGAATCCAGGTTTTGAGCAGGGGGGAAAGAACCAAATCCTGGAAGTGGTACTTAAGTTCTGGGGTCTCAAACATGGTCAATAATAAATACTGTGTACAGCCTTGGGCAAGGTGATTTCACCACTCTTTCCTCGTGTATGAAAATAAGAACATCTAGGTTTGAATATGTCTTCCATGATTCATGTGTGCAAACTGGATCTCCAGGGCAGAAGGGTTGGGATGCAGGAGCCCAATAGGAGGTATGGGGTCATGGGGCTCTGCCCTGGAGAATAGGTTCATCCCATTGTCATGGGAGTGTTTTCAGTGAGGTGGAGGTGGATTCCTTATACAAGGATGAGAGGTCAGTCCCCTCTTGCTCTCCCTCACCCCATCTTTGCACTCACAGTTGCCAGCCCCTGGATCTTAGACTTCTCAGCTGCCTCCAGAACTCTGAGGAAATAGATTTCTGCTTTATAGAAACTATGTGGTCTTCAGTATTCTGTTACAACAATACAAATGGGCAAAGACAGCTCTGGTACTTCAATCTTCAATGTGAGGGTTAAATGAGACAGTGCATATAAAGAACTGAGAATAGGACCTGATATATCGTGACTGATCAATAAATGTTCATCATGATCAACAAATATTTTCCGGGGCTTTTCAGTTAGATACCATAGTAAATTCTCTTTCTACTCAAGTTGCTGTGAGTTGCATTGCTTTTACTTGTAACCAAATGAGTCTTGTTTAATATAGTTAATAAAAAAATAATAAAGCTCAACAGTATATAGGTTTGTGATAGGCCTAATCTCTTTCTCTAGGCTGAGGCAGAGAACGGGGAATGAATCAGCTACATCATGGCCACCTGGCTCTCTGTACCCCCAACTCCCTCCACGGACCTCCATCTCCAAGTTAGGGGAAGAGTTTTCCTCCTCACCATCCTATTTAGTCCATAAAATCCTCTGCCTATGTTGCTAGGTAATAATATCCCTGTTTGAAGACTTATTTTTTAAAAATACATAAAAATACAAAACGTGAGGAATCAAACATAAGGACAGGGATAAAAATGAATGAAAATATTTCCATAATTAAAATATATGTTCAATTCCTCTTTAAGCCTTAAGCTAGAAACTTTTTCCATACTGGTTTAGAGTAAATACTATTATTACTAAGCAGTCCACATGCTACACAGCATACTTTTCTTGGTGTAGATTTCTGGAGGGATATGCAGGGGATTTGCATGCTTAATTCCCATTAGCACCTGTCACTGGGATTTATTATCCCTGAGTTAATTCTCTACTCACTGCAGCCAAGAAATAGGAAGCCCTTGTACATGGATTTAAATGAAGCCTTTTATTTTTCAAAATGAGATAAATTTCACGTGGGTTTCTTAAACACCTGCAGTATTCCAACCCTAAAAAGTCATATTTAGATAAATTCGGGACTAAAATTTGTTCAAATGCAAGTTTATTTAACAATGAGAAACACCTACCCAGAATTTCAGAATGTATAGGATAGGAACTGGTAATCAGGACTTAGCTCAGTGTTAAAATCCACTGGCCGTTGTTCATGTACTTGATATTTAATAAACACTTATTGAGGATATTTTATGCACTTGACTGTGTTCTAGATTCTGGGTATAGAGTGCTGAACACACTAGAAAAAAATCCCTTCCCTTGAGAAACATACATTCTATTGGAGAGTATTCATACATACAAACATATGTATGTGTACACATGTCCATATATGTATGGATATATAAAATAAGGGCAATATGGAAAATCAAAGCAGGTGAACACAACTGAGGGTGATGGGCGTTTCCACTTTAGGTAAATTGCTCAGAGAAGGCCTCTCTAAGCAGTGGAATTTGAGCCCAGATCTGAGTTATGTTAGTGAGTTATGTTTAGGAACTTTTGAAACACTGTACTGTAATTTTCATGAAGGAAAAAAAAAACATGACAGTCAACAAAACGAGCCAGAATGTTGACACCTGGTCAAGCTTCATTTGCAACCACAGATAGCAAGGAACTTTCATGCAGTGGTGAAGCTGATCTGTTTGCTGAGGCATTCCCTGCCCTTGTTCTTGGGTTTTCACTCTCTTCTCTTCTATGCCATTTCTCAAACCATTCTCCTGCCCTCTTTAGGCTGAACTTCAGTACTGAACCACTTTTCCCCTTAGCTCTGACTCAGTCCTTCAAGGAATTAATTTCATGCACTATCTGCTGTTGAGCATCCCAAAGCACTGATCCAGAGTATGTGATAATTTCAAACTTCTTCTCTAGGGAGACTTTTTTGGCAAACAATGAACCAAAATTGATTGAGAACCAACCATGTATCAGGTTCAATGTCAGGAGTTGGGGACCAAGTGATGAACAAAACAAAGTGTCTGCTTTAAGGGAATTAAATTCTAGTTAGGAAAGGCAGGCAAATAAAGTAAAGGAGTACGTTTGGATGGTGTTAATATGATGGTGAGTAGGCACGGAGATTTCTTTCACAGAATTTAAGTTGTGCTTCTGGAAAAATGGTAAAGAAAAATATGAAATTGAATCATATTCCCTTCTGGTAATGTAATATTCAAAATAATTGACTGGTTATTAGTAGCCTGGTTGCACTATCCAACATGGTAGCACTGTTCACATGTAGCTATTTAAATTTAAGTGAGTTAATTAAATAAAAGTTAAAAATCCCCATTCACAGCAGCCATATTGCAAGTGCTCATGCCACGTGTATCTAATGACTGCCATTTTGGAGAGCACAGATCTGAACTTGTTCCTCCTTGCAGAAAATTCTGTTAGACAGTACTGGTCTAGACAGCAAGAAGCTGGTGGGTATCTTCTCTCCATGACAAGAACAGCAGCTAACAATGATTTTATGTGTCAGACATCTTACATATATTTAACTCATTTAATCCTCACCAAACTCTTTAGTTACTGCTGTTAGACCCATTTTACAGATTACGAAGCAGAGATACCTAGCCTTACTATTCAACATCAGCCATGTAATGAAACACTAAGAATTGAACTTACAGTCTCATTCCAGCGCCTGCCCTCTTACCAAAACATCATGATGTGTCAGTGTGGGAAAGCTGAAGAAAATGAAGAAGAGATTTTAACGTGACAGGAGAGGCTCAACAGAAATAGGAATTGGCTAGTTTTGTCAGTGTCTTCGGCAAGGATGTCCTTTTCAGGTCCATCAGATTCATCCAGCATGGTGTTACTGGACAAAGGTTTAGATGGAGCTGGCCAGGTAGAAGCGCTGATGTGGAAGATGAAAAGAGCTAATAAAGTGTTTCACAGATGAAATAACCCGGACTTGCAAAGGTTACTCCACCTGCCCGAGGTAACAGTGAGTTATGACCATAGTCAAACTGACTGTGAGTTTCCTGTGTGTGTGTGTGTGAGACACATTACCCCTTTGGCACCCAGAGCTCAACGTTTCCCTGCTACAGTATTTATTATTTTTAAAATGTACGTAGGAAGAGATTTTCTCCTTCCCACAATTTTGGCTGTGCCCATGCAATTTATTTTTTTAACCCCTTCACTTTCCTCTTAACTTTTCCTTATTTTGCCCACCCTCTCTTATATTGCTCCTTCATCCTTACCACGAGAATTCACAACCTAACTACCCAGACAATTCTTCCCGAGTCACAGCAGCTTCAGTTCTTACACACACCATCAGGAATTTGGAAAGTCTGCCCCAGTTTCCAGCATGAGCGTCTACGGATTTTGTTCTGCGCATCTCTGGGCGAGTTCTCCCTGCATTGCCTCCCCGCCCTCTACGTACTCAACCTCGCCAGCCACCGGGATTCACGCAAAGGATGCGCTACTGAAGAAGGAGTTCTCATTGCTATTTTAGTTTCTATTCCACTGCAAAGAGGCCACAGGCTTTCAGATCACAGCAGTCGGCTCGGAGCTGACAACCCAAAGACACTGGGCTGAGACGCTGCAAAAGCTTCCAGCCTTCTTCCTCCTAGCCGAGGACAAGTTCAAGCCCGCAGCCGGCTTAATCAACCGCGAGCCCCGAAGTCCGCGTGCAAGTCCAGTCCTGGGGCGCCTGGCTCAGGCTCTGCCGGCGCGGCGAAGGTGGCAGGCGGCGCTCACTGGACGCAGCCAAGTGGCCTGCGGCGCGCCCGCTGCTCTCGCAGAGCCCGAGTCTGGCGCTCGGCGGGAGGCGGGCGCGCTCCCTCGCCGTAGCCGCCTCTGCCCCCAGGTGTCTCCGGCTCCGGCTAGATCGCGAACACCGCCCACAGCGGTCTCCACCTTCCGTGTGGGGCGTGTGCCTTCCTCCAGCCGCGCTTACATAAGGCAGACGGACCCGCTTCCGCCGCCGCTTGCCCCCAGGCACCGCGGCGTTGGGTCCTCGGGCGGCGACGCCCCGGCCACTGGCAGCGCGCGGAGCCTGGAGCCCGGGTGCCTCGCGCAGTCCACGCTCGGCGGGCGGGGGGAGGGGGCGGAGGAGGGGGCGCGCGGCGCCTCCCCGGACTCCCCAAGTGGGGGCAGCGCGGTCGCTGGCGGGAGTCAGACGTCAGCCGGGAGGCAGGGAGAGGGACCTTCAAACTCCTCCTCGCCGCTCTTCTCCACCCCTTTGGCCCCTGGCCTCGGAGAAAGTGGAGCGGCGCGCGCCTGCCGTCGCCTGTCCAGACGGCCTCGCGGCGCGGACTCGGGCTGCGGGCGCTGCGTGTCCTCGGCACAGCTCGGCCGACGATGAGGAGAGGGCTGCGCGCGACAGCGGCCCGCTGCGGCCTGGGACTGGGATACGTGCTGCAGATGCTCGTGCTACCTGCCCTGGCCCTGCTCAGCGCCAGCGGCACCGGCTCCGCGGCTCAAGGTAAGAGGTCCACCCGGCTCCCGGGCCGCTTCACTCCCCGCGCTTCCTCCCTGAGCCCCGCTGCTGCGGGCGTCCTCGTCGGCCCCCTGGCGACCCCCTGGAAAGCACTTTAAATTCCACTTTGCCAACTAGTCGGCACGCTTCGCTGGGGAGGACGTCTCGTTTCTTCTCCGAGAGGGGCACAAGGTGGACCTGGGACGCACGAGTGGGGACACGCGTCCGTTTCGGCGCTTGGGCGAGCCGGGGTGTCTTCGGCACTTTGGGCTTCGCACGCGCGCGTTGGTGCAGATCGTGCGCGCAGAGGTTGGGGGGCTCTAGTAGCGGGGGGCTGTGTGGTGTGGCACAAACGCCCCCGATGCGCACGGTGCGCGGGTGTCCCCGCGCGGCGCCGTGGCTGCAGGTCTTCCCTACGTTTCGGCTGAGGAAATGTGTCCACTACTGCCGAGGACCGACCCCGCCGGAGCCCCTCGGCTGCCGCTCCGGGCGCTGCCGAGATGCCCAGCCCGCGGGGACTCGAGATCGCGGCCTCTCCGCTCACACCCGCTCCGGGTCTCCCTCCCCCGGGCGGCGGAGAAACTTAAAACCCGGGAGCCCTGGGGAGACGGGCTGTTGGGTCAAAAGAATCTGAAACTCCCGGGGGTGGCCAACCAGTTTGTAACTCTGACATTTTAATTTACGCGTGTGAGGCTCTAAAGCAGGGTCCAGGGGCGCTGAGCAAAGCCAGTGTGGGAGGACAGCGGCCAGAAGCTGGTGTGGGTAAGGGCGCAGGGGAGGCACGGGGGTGCTCATCGCCGGGTTCCCTAATTGTCCCCCGAGTTTGAAGAGATGGCAGCAGCTTCCAGCCTTCGGGTCAGTTGAGTGGAGGAGAGTGGGAGAGGGAAAAACTAGGGTTGCCCTCCCTAGCATCTCTCCTGGGTCATCTGGGCCCCTAACCGGGCCAACCTCAATGCTCACCTGTGTCTCTCGCCCAGTTCGGTGGTGGTCGCTGGCTCAGGGGAGGCAGCGCAGCTTTCCCTGGAGGAGGATGGGGGTGGGGGGGAGATTGCTGGAAGGAAGCTTATGCAGCATTCAGAGGCAATTCCAGGCTCTCCCCTACACACACACGCACATTCACACTCAGATCCATCTTTGTTACACTTCTTCCCAAATGTGGAGAGCTAGGGAGGCAGGGTGTTAGCCCGACTCCCCGGTGATGCTCAGACCCAGGCATCTCCCTCCTGTATCCGGGCCTGGAGAGGCGCTGGGGGCGGCGAGTGGGGTGGAGGTAGAGGGAGCACAGACGCCAGGCAAGTGTGGTCCGCGCGCGGGGAGGTAAGTGATTAGCCAGGCTTTGTGAATTAGCGAGAGCTACTTCTGGAGTAAATTTTCCTGCTGCCCTGCTAAGTAGCCAAGCTCATAAATCCTTCCTTCCTTCCTTCCTTTCTCGCCAGATGCCTCTCATCCCGGGGCTTCTGCCCTGGTTTTCTTAGGCACACCTCCAGATCTTATCTCCCTGTCCATTTTACAAAGGCTTCCCCATTGGGAATCAGATGATCCTGTTGTAGATTTCTGTACATTGGTGAGAAGTTCTCAGGGCGGTAGCCAAGGATGCTTGGAAGAGGTTCCTTGGAAGCCTGAGTGAGCAACCTGATGAATAGTCGTGGAATCAACCGCGGGTCCCCCTGTGGAATTGGCCTGCTGTTATTGGGCACACAAAGGACTCAGCCATGGGCGGGGGCGGGGGCCACAGGACACGAAAGGCAACTGTGTAGGAAAAGGACAAGTTAAAGTCCCCAAAGATGCCAAAAGGAGATAGGATCCTGCTGGGAGCTTGCAACTGCCAAATTAAAAAGGCCGGGTAGAAAAAGGATCAATAAAGATAATCACACAGGAGACTGTAAGTAGATTAATATTGAAAGAAGGGAGAAAAGATTTCAAAAAGACAGTCAAAGAAGTGTTTGCCTCTTGCACTTCTTTTTGTAGACCAAGCCAGTCAAAGATTCAGGGTTGATTCTGATCTTAAGTGGAAAAAGAAATACTCTTGTAAGTGGGTGCATTTCAATGCCGTTCTTCTGCATTTACTTAGTTCCTTTAGTTCTAGGTTAATAAAATTTTTGTTTGACTCACATGGTCTGTGAAATGCCTATTCCACTACTTTTATCTTTGTTATCCTCCATATCCCAGGATGCCAGCTTTTCCTGTGTTGTCTGATAGCAAAGGAAACATAAAGCAGAGTCTGCTGTCCGATACCCATTCCGCCAGCCTGCTCACTGTGGAACCAGGATTAACACTTCCCTCTCAGAGTCACACATTTTGCAGATGGACTTCCAATTCCTCCAGCTTCTCTCTTTTTTTCTCACTTTGCACCAAAACACTCACCCTGACACCCTGAAGGAATCCGTTCCTTGTTGTGATGAGTTAAATACTCAAGTGGACTATTTTTATGAAGTGCACGTGCAATTGAAACAGGAAAGTTTAAGCACTTTACAATGTGAATGAGGTTTTAATCTGCTGCTGAAGTCCTGGAAAAAATGAGAAACTTTTGAAAATATGTATCTCTTTAGAGATAGCCAAGGAGAAAACAGATGTTGAAGATAGGACAGCACAATAGGTATTACTAGGTTTTGTAACTGGTTTAAAGACAGCAGTCATTTTAAACAGGTCCTGGGGAAATTTTCTAGGCTTCAGGCAACAACTTTCTCCTTTCTGTCTGTGCTCTAATTGTTTCATTCAGGATTGCTGGGAATACCTAGCTCCAGGGAATTTGTGGTGCTTCTGACTTCCAAGAATGAAAGATTTTTACAAGTAAAGGGAGGAAGGGAGGGGGGAGAGAATTATGTGATCAGTGTGTTCTGAATTACTGCCTCCTGTTGTACAAATGCATTTTATCTGCACTATGTAGCCTTCATGTGGTGCTTATCTAGCACCAACTAGTGTTGTAAGTGTTAACACCTACAAACTCAACAGAAAATGTCCAAAGTCTCCAATCAGGCTGAAATAATGCTTTATTAAGTTAACTTAGAGTTTCTTAAAACACAAATATCATACTTTCTGAAGAATAATAAAATCCTAAAGAATAATAAAAAGTCCTTTTGTGCCTTTATGCACAGTGGTATGTTACAAATTGACAACTGGTACTACTGAAGACAAGTGAAATTCATTGCATGCCCACCAGGTATTTTTTTTTTTTCCATTTTTGCAGCAAAGTCATGAATTCATTTTGGAAGTCTGCAATAAGAAAAAGGCAGTCTTACCTGTGCTTAGACAACTAATTTTATGCTAACTTACAGAAAGCTCAACACTTCAGAGAACAAACGTTTTCAAATACTTGCAAAAAGCATGAGGGATCCTGGCTGAGCACTTCAGAGGCTGAGGCAGGAGGATTGTGAGTTCAAGGCCAGCCTGGGCTACCAAGTGAGACCCTGTTTCAAAAACAAAACAAAACATAAAAGAGGAATCATTAGATTATAACAATTATTGATGACCTGACCTCCTATGTCTTAGATATTGAAGGTTCAGAGTGAAACAAGACAGGATCCTTGGAGTGTCTCCCAGTGTACAGTGGGAGCTGGTTGTAATCAGAATTCATAGTGACCTATTTTAAGCAACCCGCCCTAAGGACATGAATGAGGCATGAGCTCTATCAGGAAACTCCTTTTAGCTCATTTAGAATTATTGTTGAGACTTAAAAATAACTGTTCTCTAATGTATGCTAGAATCTCCAATTAGTGCAAACAGCGAGAGTGTGCTCTATCAAGCCTTAACTGTGCTTAGCAGTTTTCTGATTTAGGTCATGGCTTTGCTGGAGCAGCAGAGGGAGTCACTCTCAGAAGAAACCTTAACACTGCTGCTTTGGGAAGAGAATGGAAAAGGGTGGGGTGGAGAGGGAGCTGGAGCTCCTGCCTGCAGTTTCAGCCCAGATCTTCTTTAGCTGACTTTTGGATCTGTGGTGCTTAGGAACAAACCTGGTCACGTTTGCCCACATAATGGAAACTCGGGGGCTTATTTAAATAGAGTTTGGTATTAGAGGTCAAGTTCATAACAAACAACTATGGCGCTGATGTTATGTCCTGGACTGTATGCTATTTGTCAGAGTCACAGACTGGGCTTAAAAGAGGCAACGTCAGTCCTCAAGAAGACAGACTTACAGGCACATAGTATAATTCACTTTCTGGTGGCATGTCCTTGGTCAAAAATCCAAGCTAGAAAACATAGGTGGGCGGTGGTTTGGATGTGGAGGCTGGGCTCTAAAATGTCTATGTAGAGGAATTTTAAGGGCGGTGCATTAGCTGAAAGGGACAACATGTTTTGGAGGGTGGTGGTTGGGTCTGGGTCTCACTATGTAGCCCATGCTAGTCCAACCTGGTCTCATCTCTGCCTCTGCCTCCCCAGTGCTAGGGTTCCATGTGTGCACTGCCAGGCCCAGCTTGGAAGTGGGATTTTCTTAAAGCTTAGTTGGCATTTCAATAGAATATTGCCATTTTTCCCCAGTTCATGGTAGGAGGGCAGCACAAGGGCTGTTAATAGTATACCCAGTCTATCAGTTAGCACAGAGGTTACCAGTGCCTCATAATTCTCCTTACATCTCCTAGCTGTGCAACCATGGTAAGTTACTTAACCTCTCTGTGCCTCAGTTTCCTTACATATGAGACTGATATGTTGTTGTTGTTAGGTGCCATTGAGTTGAGTCTGACTCATAGCAACTGTATGTATAGCAGATCAAAACACTTCCCGATTTTGTGCCAGGCACATGATCTTATTTATGTTTAAGTCCATTGTTGCAGATACTGTTTCAATCCATCTGGTGGAGGGTTTTCCTTTTTCGCTGACCTGCCACTCTCCCAAACATGTCTTTCTCCAGGGATTAGTCTCTCCTGACTACATGTCTGAAATATGTAAGATGCAGTCTGGCAATCTTTGCTTCCAAGAAGCACTCTGGTTGCACTTCTTCTAGGACAGATCTGTTGGTTCATTTGCCAGTCCATGGTATATTCAATATTCATCTCCAGCACTGTAATTCAAAAACATCAATTCTTCTGTCTCCCTTGTTCAATGTTCAGCTTTCACAACCATATGATGTGGTTGAAAACACCATGGCATGAGTCAGGCACACCTTCATCTTCAATGTGACATCTTTACTATAGGTCATATTTGGATTGAATGAACTGATACCTGTAAAGCAACTAGAGCAGTGTTTAGCTCACAGCAAGTAAATATTATTCCTTGGCTTCCAACTCTGTACAACGCCGGCAAAAACAGATGTTAAAGAAATTAAAAGTCGATAATTTTGAACTCGGGCTAAGGATACCTGTGGCTGCTACTTCCCCAAAAGCAAGATATGTAGCTAGCTGAGGAGATGCTCCGGAATGGGTCAGGACAACCCCCCAGACAGGACCAGGTTCTTTGGACAGCCTGCCAGTGTCTCCTCTTGCTGAGGCAGTTTACTGCTTCCTAACATCTCTGGGAAAATTAAACCTATCGCCACTTCTAAATAAACCCATGTTAAGGTGTTGCCAATTAAGTACTAGTAACCATTTCTGCCCTTGACTTTTCTATCTTTACAAGGACTATTTACGATAAGTTTTCATAAATCCATAGAGACTTCCACAGAGGGAAGGTTTCAGGTAAAGGTTTGGGAAAAATGAATCCTATCTGTGAATATCAATAGGTTTCTTTGTTGTTGCTTTTTTTTCCATACTGTGGTGTTGAACCCAGGGCCTCATGCATGCTAGGCATTCCATGCATGAGGTGCACCCATCCCCGGCTCCCTTTTTATTATTTTGAGACAGTGTCTTGCTACATGACACAGGCTGCCTCTGGCCTTGAACCTGAGATATTCCTGCCTCAGCCTTCTGAGTCAGTGAGATGACAGGCATGCTCCAAGGCATCCTGCAGTGTTTGCTTATCTATTGGTTTTATAGGAAATGGAACTGGGCACTGTGGTGCATACCTGTGATCTCAGCCCTCCAGAGGCTGAGGCAGGAGGATTTTGATTTCAAGGCCAGAGGCAGCCTACATATTTTAGTGATACCCTGAGTCAATACAGAATTTAAAAAAGGGAGGATGGGGCTGGAGGTCCAGCTCAGTGGTAGAGCTCTTCCATAGCATGCACAAGGCTCAGGGTTTGATGTCCTCAATATTGGGAGAAAAAAAGAAAAAAAAGAAAGAAAATGAACACATGCGTACAGTCTAAGAACATAACTGAGTACACGGTAAAATGACACAAAGGAACACCAGAAAGTAGGTCGACATGAAGGCAAAGACAATTCATAAGGAGTTTTATTCAGAATTATATTTACAGCAGAAAATTTTGGTATCATAATTTTGGATGGCATAATTAATAACATGTACAACATAATGTTTGAATTTTTATTTTGAAATTGCTCATATTGTAAATGTTGTTAGGTGTCTAGTTGGGTCTGACTCATAGCGACCCTGTGTACAACAGAATGAAACACTCCCTGACACTGCCCTATGCAGATGTTCTGTTTTATGTCTAAGCCCATTGTTGTAGTCACTGTGTCAATCCATCTAGTTCAGGGTATTTCTTTTTTTTCGCTGACCCACCACCCTCCCAAACATGATATCCTTATCCAAGGATCCATCCCTCCTGACATGTCCAAAATATGTAAGATGCAGTCTAGCTATAGTAAACAAACAATAAGTAATCATTGATATTTCTTTGCATGTGGCAATATGGCAAATTTTTAAGATAAAACTAAAGATTTCCAGGAGATTTTGTTACTTACAGTTA
>VMDO01005686.1:0-108841 GCA_007922755.1 Pedetes capensis | reverse complement strand
GCCTGGGAACACCAGAAGCTGTAGGCTGGGAGAAGGACCTGGCAACCCCCTCCCAAAAATCAATCTGCCATTGAAAACCCTATGAACGGCAGAGAAGCACTGACAATAGTGTTTCCCCTGTTGTACAGAGGGTCGCTATGAGTCGGATACCGACTCGACGGCACCTAACAACAACAACAACAAACCATGACAAACAAACAAATTCATACAAAGGCATATACTACAAAATAATCATCTGGTAATTCTCAAAATTGTCAAAATGGACAGTTAAATACTGAAAAACTTATTTTTTCATTTTGTTTTGTTTTTGTTTCTTTTCTGTTGGAATACCTAGTCATTTGACAGATGTATGGATAGCTTTTCAAGAAATGTCAAACTATTTTCTGAAGTGGTTTATCATTTTATATTCTCCACAGACTGAAAACCTTATTTTAATTCAAGGACACAAAAAAAGATATGACAATTTAAAGCAATACATGATCCTGGAGAGAATCCTTTTTAATATGAATATTAATGGGGCAACTTTTGAAATTAAATGAGATGGCAGTAAATAATCAGTTCTAACTTCCGGATTACACTTTGTTGTTGCTGCTTTTTGTTTTTTTGTTTTTGTGTGCTTACAGTTGTTGTTGTTGTTAGGTGCTATTGAGTCATATCCGACTTATAGCGATCCTTATAGGATTTTCAATGGCTGATTGTTTTGGGAATGCCATGGGAGTGGATTGCCACATCCTTCTCCCATGTTTCCAGTGCTGGGAATCGAACTTGGGACCTCAGAGACTGCAGAGCAGTGCTCTACGGACTGAGCTAAATACAGTACTGGGGGCTTAATCCAGGGCCTTGCGGATGCTTGGCAAATGCTCTACCACTGAGCTGTACCCTCAGTCCCCTTTTCTTGTTTCTTTTTTTTTTTTTTTTTTTTCTTTTTTTTTTTTAATTTTTGGGACAGGGTCTCTAACATTAAGTTGCACAGGCTACCTCTGGCATGAAATATTTGATCCTCTTGCCTCAGCACCCCACAGAGTCCCTTGGATTACAGGCATCCCCAACAGTGCCAGGCTCTGATTTTGATGATTGTATATAAGAGAAAGTCTTTGCTAGTAGTAAAGAAATCAGGAGTTGTACAAATTTGCCCTAAAATGGCACATGAAAACAGAAGTTTCTCATACTATTCTTGCTTTTTTGCCTGCAAATTTGAAGTTATTTCTAAATAAATGAATAAATGAAATTGTAAATCCATATAAAGCTTTCTTTATCACCTTCTCCATGTTATTTTCCTCTGGAGTACTAATCAGTATTTGGTGGGTTTTTCTTGTTTTTGTTGTCATTGTCATTGTTGTTTTCTGCCTCCCTCTACTAGAATATAAACTACATAGATTTTTGTATTATTTTTACTGCAATATTCTGTCCCCTCCAACAGTATCTGGTATATAGATGACACTCAATATGTGTTTGTCTAACAAATTGACTGTCTTCAGGTGTAGATTACCTGTCAGCGGCTGATGAAGCAAATGAGCATTCTCAGCAAGTCAGTTAACAGACACAGTTCCACTTATAGACATATACAGAGAAGAATCTCTTCTCCAAAGAAACAGTTGAAGAAGACAAAAAACACATTATTCCACTCCAAAATAAAATACCAACTCAACCAAAAGGACAGTCTAGTCCCTTATAGCCCCAGATTCCCAAACTCTTCCAATTTCTTTGGTGGTTATAAGATGATCCACAGCAATTTTTCCACAACAAAGAAACTGTGCTTCTGTAACGATTCAAGTTACTTCTCTTTCAAGTTAGGTTTTAAGAAAGAAATGCGTTTGAATGGATAGTTTTTCTTTTACAGATTTCATTAAATTTTTCAATATTCTTAGAGTAAACTTAGGAAATTTTATTGTATCTATTGACATTTTTGTTGTTAGGTGCCGTCGAGTCGTGTCTGACTCACAGCGACCCTCATAGGGTTTTCAATGGCTGACTGTTTCGGGATTGCCTTGAGAGTGGATTGCCAGGCCCTGCTCCCATTTTTGCGGTGCTGGGAATCAAACTCACGACCTCAGAGGCTGCAGCGCAGCGCTCTACCCACTGAGCTAAATCCCAGCCCCTTTTAGCCTGCAGCGGTAGCCCTGTGGCATCTGATCCCGTCAGATCTCGAAAGCTAAGCAGAGTCGGGCCTGGTTAGTACCTGGATGGGAGACCGCCTGGGAACACCAGAAGCTGTAGGCTTGGGAGAAGGACCTGGCAACCCCCTCCCAAAAATCAATCTGCCATTGAAAACCCTATGAACAGCAGAGAAGCACTGACAATAGTGTTTCCCCTGTTGAACAGAGGGTCACTATGAGTCGGATACCGACTTGAGGGCACCTAACAACAACAACAATTGACATTTTTTAATGTATACTGTAAAAAATTACATAAAATTTCCATTCAATTTGCTTTTAGGTATTTTCTTTATTAGTCACCCAATTCTTTATAATGTAGTTAACATGAGAATATTAAGGGACAGAGCTCTCTCAACTGCCAATCCAATCCACATGCAATTCTTATCCTCATCTGGTTTTGTAACTCTCTAAAACTATTTTAAAAACAATGAGGATTAGACTTGCAAATACAGGGTAAATGTAAAGATGTGGCTTTGACTTTGCATTGTTAATGTTTATAGAAAGCTCAAATTGTATCGAGAAATATTATTTCAATCTGAAATTGATTTGTACCATATGACATTTCATTTTTGTTTGCAGACATTTTGTCTCTAACTGATTAAACAATTCCCCAAATCAGCTTGAATTTGTCATCTCTGTTCATAGCTGAGGGTAACAACCAGCTTGCTTTGGACTCATTTATATAGTAAGTATAACAGAATTGTTATTCTATATAAAATTATCAAATATAAGTACTAGTTCAGTAAATGCTAAGTTTTTTCATAACATAACTTACTTCTGTGATCCACATACGTACCTACTTAATCCCCATTATAATAATAAATTAAAATAATAAAAACAAAATAATCATTACTAAGCTACTCTTTTCCTATTTTCAGTTAACATGATGATAATTTATTCCTAGTGTCATTCTGAATCTGGCTTTGTAAAACTAGCCCCACTTTTTGTTAGTTCATTTATTTCTAAGGTTATATGACAAAATGTTTCCAATTCTCAGGGGCTGGCTTGAGTTTCACATGTTCTGGCTCATGCCAAACCCAGCTGAAGAAAGAAAGCTTACATTGACAGATGAGGTAACAATGGTCAGTCAGTATATCAGAAGCTGCATCCCAGAGGTTCAATGCAATTTTATTTCAACTGGACCTAAAGTATTTATTAGAGTCCAAACTTTTTTTTCCCAGACAGAGTGTTGCTACATACCCCAGGCTGGCCTCAAACACATGATCCTCTTGCCTCCACTTCCTGAGAGCTGGGATTTCAGGTGTGTACCACTACATCCCATGAATCTAAACATTTTGGAGCAGTTAGGCTTGTAATAAAGATAAGATAAACTTACTTTGTATATTCAGAATTTCCAAAAAGTTTCCCAGGCTAGTTGTACAGCTGCCAAACCAAATACTGTCGTATCAGTCAGAATAGACTAAGCTATCATGCAGTAATATGCCTGCAGCCGTAGCCCTGTGGCATCCGATCCTGTCAGATCTCGGAAGCTAAGCAGGATCAGGCCTGGTTAGTACTTGGATGGGAGACCACCAGGGAACACCAGATACTGTAGGCTTGGGAGAAGGACCTGGCAATCCCCTCCCCAAATAATCAATCTGCCACTGAAAACCCTATGAACAGCAGAGACGCACTGACAATAGTGTTTCACCTGTTGTACAGAGGGTCGCTATGAGTCGGATACCGACTCGAAGGCACCCAACAACAACAACAACAATCATGCAGTAATAGCGATGCTCTCACTACAGTTTATCACAGGTCAGCTGGGGCTGCAATTCTAGAATCCAGGCCAAAAAAAAAAAAGTTTCATTTCTATGTTCTAAGCCAGAAAGAAGGGAGAGTAGTGAGTTACACATCAGCTCTTAAAATTTTACCCAGAAATGACATATTACCACTTCCGTTATATTGACCAAATGAGACATAGTTACATCTAATATCAAATGTACAAGAAAATGCAGTCCTACTGTGTACCCCAAAAGGGGAAGATTTGGTAAAGAGCCATAATGACTATGATAATATGTCCTACACTTCACCAAATATCCAGCTCATTAGTCTCTAAAAAACAAAATAAACTCCCACCCTCCCTTAGAGACAAACCAAAAGTCATGGCATAAAGCCAGAGTTCAATATCTCTCAGTGATATGATCATATCTTGAATGTGGCCTCTGTTGACCTAGTGATCTTAGTACCAAAAAGGCAAAGTTATCTGTCTCACAAACCACATATACAACAGTGAAACAGGACAGGATTACCCAAACAAACACTCCATTCAGAAAGTGAAAAAGTGGCACACACTGTAGAAGATACTGGCCCCTAGCAGTTATGAAGTCTGCAGGGGAGAATTGTGAGGATCTTCTTACATGAGGTTAAAAAAAAATGATTGTTAATTAGGCCCAGATTTCACTTTCAGAAAATAACATCTTTACCATTTTTCTTCACTGGCTTTGGCTCCACATTGTGGGATATTCTTCCTCTCCCATAGTAGTTTCTTCAATCACACATAAAGTTGACACAAAGACACACACCTTCCTGGAAGTAGAAGCTATTTCCCTTACCCATAGATGGAATTATTTTAAGCCTTGAGCAGTTATAAATGGTTTTTACTCCAAGCTACCAGTTTATCTTCATGGCTCTTCTTACAAACATAGCAAAACTTTTATGTAGGTCACAGTTACTTCCAGGTGACAACAGCCATAGCTATAGTTTATCTCTGTACATAGTTGGATATATTATCAGCTTCATTTCTTTATTTTGCTTTCTTGGCACCATGACACCCATGATACATCCTATGAGCCTATCAAGACTACAGTGTAACCACTTTGATCTCTTTTTGATGAGTTATCTTGTTCAATTTAAAGGATTTACTGAATATTCTCATCAGATATTTACACATTTTAGCAATGACTACAATGAGGAACTGTAGCCTGCAACTGTAGCACTGTGGTGTCCAATCCCATCAGATCTTGGAAGCAAAGCAGGGTGGGGCCTGGGTAGTACTGGATAGGAGACCTTCTGGGAACACCAGATACTGTAGACTTGTGAGAAGGACCCAGCAACCCACTCCCAAAAATCAATCTGCCATTGAAAACCCTATAAATAGCAGAGAAGCCCTGACCATAATGTTTCTACTGTTGTACATAGGGTCGCTATGAGTTGGACACTGACTTGAAGGTACTTAACAACAACACAATGAGGAAACACTTGGTTTGATACTTATATGGTAGAATTTTAATGCCCTTGTCATTTTGTGTTTACCAGTTGAGATTATGAAGCAGTCACCTTACCCAGCCCTTCAAGTTTCTGATTTTTGGACTTACTTTATTCCTTGTAATCCTTGCTTATAAGCAGATCAGTCCTTTTCTGAGCTTGTGTCTATCTTGTAATACCTTGTCAAATGCAATCAATAGGATCTATCGTGCATTACTAGTACTTTGCTTAAAACCACTTCCCTAAGAGTTACCAAATTCATTTGGTTCATAAATTTCCTTCTAAATCATTGCCCGCAAGATTTTCTCCAAGGGTTTTGCCACAACAATATGTAGATTGTCATCCTTCTGGTCTCCAATAAGCACTTTTTCCAGATTCCTAAGCCAATGTCATATGCTTTGGATTTCTAGGTTATGACAGCCCTACTTTGGGTACCCATTTTCTATACGATAGATTTGCTTATGCTTTGGAAACAAGTTTGGTTACCAAATATGACATTTTGACCATATTTTATCAAATATGCAGTGTATCGGAATAATAGTGATCTATTTCTCAGTCATGCTACAAGTCCACTATGAGTAAGTTTAGGTGGGGTTAGGGGGATCATAGACTCTGTCCTATATCATCCTCACTCAGGAACCCTAGCTAAACAAAGTCCACTTGCAGTGGACAAAAAGAAAATGTGAAACTATAGAATTGTATCTTACAGCTTCTATCTAGGGTTAACTAGTATCACTTTTGTCCACTTATCATCTGGTGCAAGCTACCTCAAGGTACAGGAAAATACCATCCTAGCTATATCAAGTATTGAGTGAATAGAGCTAATGAGTCTATCAACTGTTAAAATAAGTTCAATAGATAAGGATATAAAGACTACAAGCGTCTCCCACTTCACTACCACCTCGTCACCCAGGGATAATTCTGTTTTATGGAAGGATTCTCCTCTATCATTCTACATATCTCCTTTTTAAAGCTCTCTCTCTCTTAAGGAGAAACACTTATAAGATAGACAAAAATCTTTCCTTCGTCTCCAATATCTACATGAACATATCTATACTTACAAGGTTCCAAAAAAAGTATTGGTTACTTAGTCAAACACTACTAAAAAATGAAGAAAAAAGTAGGAGGACTCACACATCCTGATCTCCAAATTATTTCAAACAATGTAACTCAGGACAGTAAGGTACTAGAACAAAGTAGACATACAGATCAGTGGAACAAAATTGAGAGTGTAGACATAAACATCTATCAGCCGGGTGCGGTGGCGAACGCCTATAATCCCAGCACCTCAGGAGACAGAGGCAGGAGGATCACAAGTTTGAGACCATAGGCAGTCTGCATAATTTAGTGAGACTGTCTCAAAAACTAAAAAAATAAGGCCTGAGGGTATAGCTTAGTAGTACAGCACTTGCAAGGCACGCAAGCGGGAGGCCCTGGGTTCAACCGCCAGTACCACAAAAAAAAAAAAGAAAGAAAAAGAAAGAAAGAAAGAAAGAAAAGAAAAGAAAAGGAAATAAGCATATATCCTTACATTAACTGATTTTCAACCAGGGAGCCAAGACCATTTAGTGGGGAAAGAATAGACTTCTCAACAAATGACACAGGGACAAGTGGAAGGCCACAGGCAAGAGAATGAAGTTAGAACCTTTGTTTTGTAACATCTAACATTTTATGTGCTGTCATGGCGTCTTTAAACCCATACAGCCCCAAAGTCTTAACCAGGGAATCCTTTGCTCTAGCTAAATATGTTCTCTAACTTAGCAGGAAGACTCCCCACATGGCCAGGTCCCCTATCAGCAGGGCTAGCAGCACTCCAGCCAGTTCTCAGTCTAGTGGGTTTTCCCTCCCTGCCAGGCCATGAAATTCAGATAAGCCAGTCTCATGAGTACCAGGGAGATCCTCATCCTCTTGCTATTATGGAGTCAATCTCTCATATATCTGATTGTTCTCAAATGCAACCCCTATTGGCCAGGCATGACAGGCTGTGTTCTCCTCTGGGTCTTTAAATATGATTGATTAATAAATTTATATTTGGGTCTACTTACCTGGTACCAGGTATCATGTGCAATTTCATACTATTTAAGGTAAAGAATCCCTCTCTCACCAGTAGGATGATTAGGAGGCAATTAAAATACCCTGCTGGTGGTGGTGGTAGCTGCGGTCAAGTCAGGTCCTACCCATACTGGCCGTCATAGGATTTTCAATGGCTGATTGTTTCAGGATTGTTTTTCATGAGTGGACTCCCAAATCCTTCTCCCATTTTTGTGGTGCTGGGGATCGAGCCCAGGTCCTAAGAAAGTGTGAAGCAGGGCTCTACCAACTGCACTAAATTTCAGCCCCAAATACCCTTACCTTGAAATAAATACAAAAATTAACTCAAAATGGATCAAAACTTAAATGTAAGAGCTAAAACTATAAAATGCAAGAAAAAACATAGGGATAAATTTTTGCAACCTAGGATTTGGCAAGGAATTCTTGGATATGACACCAAAATCATGGCTGACAAAAGAAAAAAATAGATAAATTGCATTTCATCAAAATTAAATCTTGTATGCTTCAAAGGGAAATTAACAAAAGTAAAAAGACAGTTCACACAATGGGAGGAAATATTTGTAAATCATGTATCTGGTAATGAACTTGTATCTAGAATTCTTACAACAATAAAAAGACAAATAACCCAATTAAAAATAGATGAAGATCTGAAGAGACATTTCTCCAAGGAAGATATACAAATGGCTATAATTAGTCAACTAGCAGAGGCAAATAAAAATCACAATGATAAACCACAGCCACTAGGATGGCTAAACTGAAAAAGTCAGACAATTAGATACTAAGAAGAATTTGGAACAATCAGAGCCAGGTATAGTGGCATATACTATACCTGTAATCCCAGCACTCATGAGGCTGAGGTAGGAGAGTTGTGATTTCAAGGCCAGCCTGGGCTACATGGCAAGATCATATCACACACACAAAAAAAAGAACAAGCATTTGAAACAATCAGAAAACGGTTGTCCCTTCATATGCAGGACATGAAAACACATGCATACTCAAATGCCTTATTTAGAGTGGTGAAGTATTTGCATATAACTTATACACATCCTCCTGTATGCTTTAAATCATCTCTAGATTACTTGGAATACCTAACTATATAAATAGTTGTTATGCTGTATTATTTAAAGACTATATATGTTCATCACAGACGAAATATTTTTCTGAATTTTTAAATGGTTGAATCTTCAGACCCAGAACCCACTGATATAGAGAACTAACAGTATCTATACACTGCTAATGGGATTGTAAAATAGTGTGGCCACTTTGGAAAACAGTCTGGCAATTCATCAAAGTTTTGAATAGGGTTCTTTATGACCCAGCAGTTCCACTGATAGATATGGGTACCCAATGGAAGTGAAAACACATACCAAAACAAAAATTTGTAGAGGAACGTTTGTAGAAAAAGATAGAAACAACCCAAATGTCCATCAATGGGCAAACAAATAAATAAAATGTAATATATTCATATAATGAAATATTATTTGGCCATGAAAAGAAATAAAGTCCTGTCCCATGTTATAGCTTAGTTGAACCTTGAAAGTGTACTAGGTAAAAGAAGTAGATTCCAAAATTCTCATGTTATGTGATTCCATTCTTATGAAAGAACAGAATAGGCAAATCTATAGAAGCAGAAAGTGAACTAGTGATTGCTTAGGCCTAAAGTAGTTATGTGGGAATATGATGGTGATAGCTAAAGGATACATAGTTTCTTTGTGGGGTAATAAAAATGTTCTCAATTTGACTGAGCCTGCAGCCATGCCACTGTGGTGTCTGAGCCCATCAGATCTCAGAAGTTAAGCAGGGTGAGGCCTGGTTAGTACTTGGATGGGACACTGCCTGGAAACACCAGGTGTTCTAGGCTTGAGAGAAGGATGCAGCAACCTACTCCCCCAAAAAAATCAGCCATTCAAAACTCTATGAATAGCAGAGAAGCACGACAATAGTGTTTCATCTGTTGTACATGGGATCACTATGAGTCAGACACCAAGGTGATGGCACCTAACAACAACAACAAAGTTGACTGTGTTGATACCATTGAAATATACACTTCAAATGGGTGAATTGTATGGTGTGGGAATCATATCTCAATAAGGCTATTGAAAAATGTGGATGCTGCCAAGAAGAGTACTGCAGTAGACTCAAGAAGATTAACACAAATGCATAGGTGACTGATCTATAATATATTAAGAAAAGTTAGCAAATTTGGCTTTAGCTCTTGCCTAAAGAAAATTATGTTCCCCTATAAAAAAATTTTTATGTCAGCACACAAAGAAGAGAGAGCTGGATGATCCACTCCCCTAAATAAATATGGCTTCATGATTTTTCTATGATAAACAAAGAGTTTTTTCAGAATTTAAGCTCTGAATTAATGAACCTGGTTTTTTTCTCTTATCACAACTCATCCCAATTCTTTGAAATTATTATTCCTCTTCTGGTTTTTCTTCCCTCTTTACAAAATTTAAGCAGAACTCCCTGAAATGATGCTCTCTTTAACCTTGGGGAATGCACTGGAATCTGGACCTTCCAGGGTACAACTTAGTCACCTCTGACAGAAAGCACACTCTAGGACTCCTCAGCAGGTAGAACAAGTAATTTTCTACAAGAAATGATAAGCAATCTTTGGTGCCTCCTCTTTTGCCATGCAATATTGAGTGCAGAAACAGATATGTCCTATCACCTGGACATCCTCAAAATCTGTGTCAACATTCAGCCATTGGCCATTACACACAAATGAATCAGGAAGTTGTTGAAGGAGTTTGTGTTCCAAGTATCCAAGTAATACAACCCACCGCACGCTGTTAATCACTAAGTGAGAAAGGAACCTTTAGGAACAAAATCCTATACTAATTCACCTTCAAAATGTCCTTTCCTTTTTTTCTGCTAAAATTTTTTGGAGAAAGCTGAGCATCCCCAGAAGCATTCCTGTCTGCTATCTTTGTGATGCAAGATGAGCCCAAAAGTGATCCTGTCTGACCTTTTACCTTCTGATATATACTCCATGACCTTCAGATAACCATGTCGAAAAATGTATCTGCAATCTTTCCTTCTTGAACTATGACTTTAAATTGAGCATGGTAAAGAACATACTCCTTAACGGAGCATGCTCAGGAATGTGCCTGCCCCTGAAGTGCTTTCCTACATGAATATGGACAGACTTCCTGAATAAAATTCCCATGTTTCCTTTGTCAGAGGAGGGCATTGATTTGGAAATAACTCCTGTACTTTCCTTACCTGCTGCAGGTAATAAATCATTCTCCAGTCTTTTATTTGTTGGCCATGGTTATTTTGGCTTTGCATTCACCAGGATGCCAACCCATTGCATCCTACTACAATACTGTAGCCCATGTTTGAGGAGGTCAGACACAGATTGAGCCTACATCTCAAAAATCTGGCATCTTAAATAGTATCCATGTCTAATTTGCCCTTTAAAAGTAGCCACCAAGCTAGCCACCAGATGATTCCTTTAATAATGCATATGCACTTAAATATATTTTCCTAGCATGCATGAGACCCTAGGTTCAACCTTCAGCACCAAAATAAATAATTAATTAAAAATAAAAATCAAATAAATGCTTGGTCTGGAAAAGTTTAACTGGATTTGAAAGCTATTTTCATTATCTGCAAAAATTCTAACATTACTTTTGCCAATGAAAAAAAAGAAAAGGCTATTTTCAAAAAATTTTTGAAACTCATTTTAATTTTTGTAAAATGAATAATACTAAAGAATCTGCTTTAATTTTTTATTACATACCTGTATGAATAAGATTTCTGATTGATAATGACTATTAAAGATTTAAAGGGATCGTCATTTAAAACCTTTGCAATTCCTTGATCCAGAATTACATATGGCAATTGTAATGGAGAAAAATTCTGATATCAAAAATGATATGCTTATGAAAATAAATTTTTCAATAAAACATTGAAAAAATTTTTAAGAGATAGGACCTTGCTATGTTGCCCAGGCTTGCTTCAACCTCCTGGGCTCAAGGGAACCTCTTGTCTCAGCCTTCTGAGTACTGGGGCAACAGGTGCACACCAATACATCTGCCTTATTTTTAAAATTATTTTAGGGTTGTATGTAAATTCATAGTTAACATTCTCCACAATATTTGATCTTTGTTATACGCATTATGGTATATACTACTAGAAAATAAAAATAATGAGAATATTTTCCACCAAGTTCCATATAGATGCTTCCAAATGCTCAAAGAAGTTATTTGTATGTCATTTTCCTTCTACAAGATAAAACAATTATAAAGCATTAGTTCAAATCCAATGATCAACCATTTCAAAAAGGGCCTCAATGATATTGTCTGTTACCTAAGCTTACCCACACTCTCCCAAGCATTCTTGTCTTTGTCTAGCATTCTAATTCCTAATTCTGTTTCTTTTGACATTAATGTCTACAGCCATAACGTCCTGGCATCTAATCCCATCTAATCTTGGAAGCCAAGTAGGGTCAGGTCTGATTAATTCTTTGGATGGGAGACTGCCTGGGAATACCAGGTGCTATAGGCTTGGGAGAAGGACCCAGTAGCCCACTCCTAAAACAATCAACCATTGAAAACTCTATGAAGAGCAGAGAAGCACTGTCAGATATAGTGCCAGGCATGGCACAGTGTTGTGTAGTGTTTCATTCCTGTTGTATATATGGTTGCTATGGTTTGGACCTGATTCAATGGCACCTAACAACAACAACTGTCATTAGTACAAATCCCCACTCACAGCCTGACTTGTCCTGGTTGAAAATATAATCAAACTGGAATAAATGAGTACATGATTCTTCTATTTCTTATCATCTAAAATCAGCAGGCAATGCTTCCTCCTGTTTTAAGAAGAGAGAAACCATTTTTCATGGACTGAATTCTGTCCTCCTAAAAGTTCCTCAACACAAAAGAGGAAAAGCCCCCACCAGATGGAGTGACACAGTGTCTGCAACAATGGGCTTAAACATAAATAAGATCATTTGCCTGGCACAGAATCGGCAAGTGTTTCAATCTTCTGTACATAGGGTCGCTATGAGTAGGATTTGACTTGCAGCACCTGACAACAACAACAACAATTCATACATTAAAGCTCTACCTCATAATATGACTACATTTGGAGATAAAGTTTTTAAGGAGGTCATCAAGGTTCAATGAGATCATCAGCATTGATACCTAATCTAATAGGACTGGTGTCCTCCTAAGAAGAGGAAGACACACCAAAGGTTGATCTCTTTCTACAGTATAGGAGAAATGTCACATGAGAACACTGAAAAGTGGTACTAGTATGCAAGCCAGAAAAGAAGCCTTGGCAGAAACCAGGTGTGCCAGACCCTTGACCTTGGAATTCTAACCTCTAGGACTGTGAAGTAAAAAACCTAACCACCCAGTCTATGATATTCTGCCATGGAAGCCAACGTTTGCTAATATACCATCCTGGGGGAGTTCAACACTCCCTCATTTACTACACATTTTGCTGTCACTAGTTTTATTCTGTCTTATTTTCCCTTTAGGAAAACAAAAATAAAAAACAAAAGCCTCTTGCCTCCAAAGTAATTCTTCCAGTCATAGTCTTCCTACCACCACTTTCCATCTTTCCACATTTCCATTTCTCCCTTTCCCACTGTTTCCCTTCTCTCTGGTATCAAGTTACATTAGGACACTGGATTGTCAGTGAGAGGATGGTTTGATAGACCAGAAATCAAAGTGAAGAGAGCTGGATACTCTTGAGGAAACTTTTGTTCAGACAATAGTGAATCTGAAGAATTCTTTGTGCCCTTCAGTAAGACCTGTAGCAATGAAAACAGTGTTTCCCCCCAGATTCATTGCCACTCTTCAAGACTGCTGGACTAATAGCACTAGAATCCTGGACTTTGTCCTCCTTTCTTAGGTTCTATGCTCACTATCACCTTCTGTTAATTAATTTATATCTAGAGATAAGTAATGTAATTATGGACTGGTAAATTTTCCATTTACTCCAGTATATTAAGTTGAAATTTAATTATGTTACAACTGTTTACTTTTTAATATGATTAGTTTATGCCTGGAGACCCTTATCTATATTCTACCTCTGTTTTCTCATTTTCCCCTCATTCCCCAACCCAGTCCACAGAAATTGCTACTATTATGGTCTGCATGTTGCAACATTTGGTAGCTTATTTATTTTTTTATTTATTTTTTTGCTTTATTCTTACTGAACTCTACAGCATCAATAGCACAATTACCCACCCCCATTGCACTTTCTTGAAACAATCTCCTCACGTGGTATCACGTGGTACACTACGTGGGGACTCTCTGGTGGTACCTTCTGTCTCTTTTCCTGATATTCCTCCACAAAATCTCTAAATGTTGGAGTGCCTCCAGATCTATCCAGAGTCTTCTCCTTTGTATCCATACTCTCTTCCTAGGAGATCTTAGCCACTCCCCTATCTTCAATTCCCATCAACATGTTGATATCTCCTAAATGTATATCCCCAGCCCAGCCGTTCCTCCAGGGTACCAGATCCACATGGAAAGGGCTTATTTAATACCCTCACTTGGATATCTAACAAGTATGTCAAACTATCTGGCCACAAAAAATTCTTGATTTTTCCCACTAATTTTATTTCATTGCCTGCAGCAGTACCACTGTGGCATCCTATCCCATCAGATCTCTAAAGTTAAGCAGGGTTGGACCTGGTTAGTACTTGAATGGGAGACTTCCTGGAAACACCAGGTGCTGTAGGCTTGGGAGGACTCAGCAACCCATTCCCCAAAAAACAATTGGCTATTGAAAACCCTATGAAAAGCAGAGAAACACTAACAATAGTGTTTCATCTGTTGTGTATAGGGTCACAGGAGTGCTAGAGATGAATATTGAATATATCATGGACTGCCAAAAGAACAAACAGATCCATCCTACAAGAAGTGCTCCTTGGAAGAAAGGATGGCTAGACTGCATCTTATGTATTTCGGACATGTAGTCAGAAGGGAACAGTCCCTGGAAAAGGACATCATGTTTGGAAGAGTTGCAGGTCAATGAAAAAAAGGAAAACCCTCAACTATATGGGCTGACAATGTCTGCAACAATGGACTTAAACATAAATAAGATCATGTGCCTGGCACAGAATTGGGGAGTGTTTCATTCTGCTGTACATAGGGTCACTATGAATCAGACTCCACCTGATGGCATCTAGTAAAAAACAATTTTGTTTCTTTCCAAGTTTTCCATTGATCAGTAATATGATACATCCATTTATTCAGTTGCTCATCAGAAATTAAAGAGTTATTCCTAATCCTTCACTTTCTTTCCCCCTTCCATCCATTATCAAGTCCTACTGCTTCGAGTTTCACAGTTTCTAAAATCCACCCTCTTCTCTCCATTGTCATTGCCAGCACTCTAATCCAAGTGCCACTGTCTCATCAAGATTGTTAAAGTGACTCCTAATTAATTTCTTTGCCTTCACTCTTATCCTTTTCCATTCACTCTCCAAACAACGATCAGATTATTCTTTGGAAAACAAAAAGCAGATATTATTTCCTGAATAAAAATCTTTCTAATGTTAAAATTCAAACTCCTTACCTATAACTAACATATTTAATATTTTGTTTATCTGCCTTCCCTAATAAGAACAAGTACCTTATGTTTTGTCACTCTCAATCCCCTATCCCTGTTAGAGTGCTTACCATTCAATAAATATTTGGTGTGTAGATAAATAAATGAATGCTACTCTGAGACCACACCCTAGTAACCAATAGACTTAGAAATTCTTAAAGCTCATTCCCAAATTCACTGAGTTCAGAGACAGTAATTTCTACAGGTAACTAATTTTCATTTATTGCCTTTAAGTTCTTCAAAACTTCACTCAAATATAGTAACCCATGTTATGTACCTCTACCATCACAAACCCATGTACATACCATCTAGAACCAAGGCAATTACTGCTAAATTTATAGATTAAAAGTAGATCCTGTCATCCTTTGTATCTGATTTATTTCCTAGATATCCTTCTAACCATTCACTCTTATCATTTTATACTGACTTTATTTCTTTAACTTTTTATGTTTTAGTACTTTCAGCAACCACTATTTCTTTTATAAATGCTGTAGTCTGACTAATGGTTTATCAAACCATTTTGTATTCTTCCTGGGCACAAAGCTAGAATGTTAGCATTAGCTATCATTTATAGTGTTCACTACATATTTCTGACTTGCTGTCTTATAGACATACAGTTAGTAGCTCTTCCCTGTCCACTGTGATTTCAGGCATAGCCATGTGACTTGCAATGGCGACTGAGAGAAAAGAGAAATGGCAGATGTCATTATGCATAAGTATCTTAAGAACCACATCTCCTCCTCACTGCTGCAGTGATTGTGTAGGAGGGACCAGTAACCAGAATTTTTCCAGGTTTGAGGGAGTTCTTGGAACTCCCTCTTGTACTTTTGGTTTTAACACCAGAACAGTCCCAGAAAATATTGCTGGGACTAAGGGTAGTTCCTTGGATACAGGGTTTTTAGCAGTAAGCCTGGGAAATATCTGAGTAAGCCAGGGTGATTTGGTCCTCCTATGAATTTGGAAGAAAGCGTTTAGATAAAACCTCACTAGCTTTGACTCCAGAGTGAATATGATGAATGGAAACTCTCATGCAATCCACACTGAGCATGTAGCATGAAAGAAAAATAAACTCAGGCTGAGTAAACCATTGAGACTTGGTAGTTTTTTATCTAAACCATAATCTAGCCTCTTCTGAGAATTGAAGAAATTGGTACCTACTAGGTAGCTGCTGCCATAATGACAAAACTAACAAATGTGGCATTGGGGGTCCAGGCAACAGGAAATGAAGAAACTCTTTTTAGAGACTGAAAACATAGTTTTCTAAAACTATACCATGGAAAATGGGAGAAGGACCTGGCAATCCACTCCCAAGGCAATCCCGAAACAATTAGCCATTGAAAACCCTATGAGGGTCGCTATGAGTCAAATACCGACTCAACAGCACCCAACAACAACAACATACCATGGAAAACCACTTGATAGACTTGCCATCTGGATTAACTTAGATGGAAGATGATATACTTAATGAGCATGTGCCCCTAAGGGAAAGGTTGAAAAGAGAAATTTAGCATGTTTTTATTGCATTTGCCACATTTGAAGAAGTATTACAATAAAATGAGAAGCTTATGAAAATAACTGGATGGTAACTAGCAGGTATATATGATTTAGTGAGAACATTCAGATTCATGGGCTAGGGTTTGGCTCAGTTGGTAGAGCATCTGCTTTGCACTCACTGAGGACCCAGGTTTGATCCTTAGCACCACAAAAATGGGAGAAGTATGTGGCAATCCACTCAAAAACAATCCCGAAACAGTCAGCCATTGAAAACCCTATGAAAGTTGCTGTGATATGGATCCAACTCAGGGGCACCTAGCAACAAACAACAACAAATTCAGATTCCGTTATTTGTAGTAAAGGATAAAGTAGTAAAGGATAAAGCAGAGAACTTTGAACAAAAAAGAACGACTAAAACAAGCCAGCACAGTGGCACACACCTTTAATCCCAGCAACATGGGAAGTAGAGACAGAAGATCATAAGTTCAAAGCCAGAGGCAGCCTATGTAACTTAGTGAGATACTGTCTCAAAATAAAAAGTTTAAAAAAAAATGGACTGGGGGAATGGCTCAGTGGTTGAGCACTTGCAAAAAGCATGTGTAAGGGCCTGGGTTCAACTCTCCAGTACAGAAAAAAAAAAAAAATGACTAAACCAGCTTTTTGGCAGAGATCAAACATGAGATCTGTAAATAAATTGAGGCAGCACCCAGGATTTCTTTCAATTGATCAAAATGACCCAGAGACAATACACTAAGGATATGCTTTTGCCATACAATCTGGTAAGTCCAAGATACCAGTCTTAAGTAGAGACACAAAAAGAGAATAATGAAAGTGTGGGTGTGGGTGGGTGGGTATGTGTGTGTGTGTGTGACAGAGAGAGAGACAGAGAGAGAGAGAGAGAGACAGAGACAGAGACAGAGACAAGGAAGCAGAAGGAGGTAAAAAGACAAAAAATAGCTAAGTATGTCTGGAAAAGAACTATATGTCATTAGCATATAAAGTAACTGGAATCAAAGTCCAGATAAATTTATAAGAACATTTTCTGTCAAATAAATCATGAGCCTAGACTGGAACTGTGACTTTTTTAGACTTAGAACAATCCTTGACCTCCAATCTTTTTTGAACGGGCAGCAAGGCTGAGATAAAGCTACTCAAACTTCAAGGACTCCCATGCAATATTAGATGAAATCAGGAGTGGAAAAGAAAAATATTCTACAAGGAAGACTAGATAACCACAGAGAACAGTGTACTGAGCAACAGATCCTAGAAAGCAGAACTGAACTAATCAAGGAACCATTATAACATGGAGAGATATCATGACCCACAGATGACTGCATGTTCCCATTCTTCCTCTTTCTGAATGGGAATGTTATTATGGATATCTTGTCTCCATTCTGCATTATATGTTGAATATATGGGATGTAGATAGCTTGTTCTGTAGTTCCTAAGTCTCTCGATCAAGAGAAGCTACATTTAGACTTTATTAAAAAGTTACTACACATCACTCCCTATAGATATAGAAACTATTATGCATCACCGAGGAATTAACCTCAACTTTGAGGTTAACTCCATATTGAGACACATCTAGGTGATTTTTGCATGAAAAGAGAGTGAGTCAACCCACAGAGTAGCTTAGGAAATAAGGTTTTGATTAGAGTGAGTGGCACAGTGACTATAGGATAAGCAGAGCTTCCAACATTTCCTGTTTTGGAAATGTTCTATAAGTGAGGATAAACTTCAGCTAGTAAAGCCAAGAAAGGTTTTGATGCTACTTTTTATTATATCACAAACTAGCTTATTTTGTCTGACATTGCTAAAATACAAACTCCTGTTTCCCTTGCAATTGGATTTGAATGTATGAATGAGTTATTGTCTAAGGAATATGACAGAAGTAATATGAATGAACTACTTTCAGGCATAGTCTATAAAACCTCCCATGCATGATCTTCCAGTCTCTACCCAATTGCAAAGAACTTGAAGGTTCTGTTAGAAGATGGAATTATACCATAGATAGGATCCTGAATGATTCATTTTGAAAACTTCCTACCAATTAGGAATACCTGTTTTGGAAACTTCCTACCAATTAGGAATACCTGTTCACTAAAATTCTTTGAGCTAAACCATGGAGAGATGAGGTTGTTATGGACTTAATGACTATGTCCTCCCAAAATTCATGTTGAGACCCAAACCCCAATGTGAAGATATTTGCAGTGAAGCATTTAGAAAGTAATTAGGGGGAGTTTGAGTCCTCATGATGGTATCACTGCTCTTATAAGAAGGGACATCAGAGCATTCACTCTCTGTCACTTTCTGCCATGTGATGACACAAAGAGAAGACAGTCATCTATAATCTACAACCCCAAACCAAACCATGCATCCACCTTAGTCTTAGACTTCCAGTGTCCAGAATTGTGTAAAAATAAATTTTTGTTGTTTAAGGCAACTAGTGTATGGTATTTTTTATGGCAGCCCATGTTGATTAAAACAGAGAGATTTATCTGTTTTAACAATTAATAATTCCCTAAGAAATACATCTCCCATGTGTCTGTCAGTTTGTCAAGCTGTGGGGGCTTGTATGATACTGTGATACTGAAAGCTATGCCACCAGTATTTTAGATACCAATAGGGCCACCAATGATGGACAGGTTTCAGTTGAGCTTCTAGACTAAGACAGACTAGGGAGAAGGACTTGGCAGCCCACTCCTGAAGCAATTAGCCATTGAAAACCCTATGAATAGAAGAGAAGCACTGTCAAAGATAGTGCTGGAAAATGAGCCTCCCAGGCAGGAAGCATTCAAGAAATGTCTGTGGAAGGGTTACCTCCTCAAAGTAGAGTTGACCTTAAACGGCAGGAATAGAATAAAGCCTCTGGGACCTCTTTTGGCACATGTGGCATGACTTAAAATGAAAAGAAATATAGTGGCTGCAACAATGGACTCAAACATAAAAATGATGTATGCATGGCACAGTGCTGAGTAATGCTTCCTTCTGCTGTACTTAGGGTCTCTGTGAGCCATATCTGACTCAATGGCACCTAACAACAAGAAATATATACAGCATAAGATATTTTTCAAATAGTTCTTCAATGGAAATTTCTAGCTCTAGTGTTTCTCCTAATTCACCATGTACAATTCCATCAGATTAATGACCCCAAAGCAAATCTCTGATTGTGTCCATCATGAACATTTTCCTTCAACTGCCAATCTTGCCTTTCTTCCTGTCTTGATCTGTCCTCAACATACACCCTCGGTCCTGTGTCTTACCACAAGTTTAAATACATTATACTACAAGCCATATACCTTATATATCTTATATCTCTATTTACTACTGCTCAAAAATACCTTTTGTTTGGGAAAACAAAACCCTGCTTCTCACAAATATACAAAAAATATATGTGGGCCATGAAGAATTCAGCAGGATAATGAATTAAAGAACTGAATTTGAGCTCCCTTCTCTCTCAGTTCATGCATATACATACTTCAGCTACCTTTCTGCAAGTAAAGTAAATTACTAAGAGATAATAAAATCTATAGTAGGGAGGAAGAATTCTATTTCATCTTCGATGAGGCCTGACATTTTAGCACAGTGGTTAATTGTGTGTGCTCTGGAGTTACCCTGCCTGTTTTCAAATCTCAGTTCAGAAATTTGTGTCCTATGATAGCAAATGCAACTCACTTAACTTCAATTCTCCAGTTTCTTCAACTGCTAAAATATAGATAAAAATGGTTCAAAGTCAATGAAAAACAGCAAGTTACAACAAAGTTGAACCACTCCCACCAAGGTTGCAAATTAGTAAAGCTAGATCTTTTTGCTAATAATTTCAGGACTCAAAATAACTGACACTTCTTCGTGGGCTACTCTAACAAGCATAGCTACAAGACAGAAGATCTATCTTGCCAGAAAAGAGGTGTAGTATACTGGAAACAGAATGGATTTGGGAGCTATGTAGATTTTGATTCAAATACCTGAACTTTTAAGCTAATGATATAACACTGAATAATTTGTGGAGCCAGCTTCACTGAACCTTATTTTTCCTATATGGATATAAAAATAATGGCAGCTCAACAGGACTAATGAGGGGATAAAGTAGCCCCTGTAAATAGCCTTGCACATTTAAATACAAGTCCCTTCTCTCCCCTCCTTACCCATTGCAAAAGCAGGGTAAAATTAATCTTTCTATTTCCTTAAGCTTCATTTGTTATCCATAACAGTGTGGTTTTTCAGTATTTCTCGTGTTCTTTGCCTTCTAAGCATTTCTTTCCTGATATAATATTTTGTAGGATCCATGATTTTAAGAAGCAATATAAATTGGCTAAAATTTCCCTCAGTTTTCTTGTCAATAAACTATTCTCACTGCATTCTAACAAATAAATTGTACTGTACTTCTTATACTTGTTTATGATCTATGATCATGTCTACAAATTGATATACTGGTAAATGCCATACTTATTTCTTCTCCTGGAAATATTTACCTTAAAATCAAACTTAAATGAAATTTTAGCTCAAAACTAGAATTAAAATTATTTTTGTACCAATATTGGCTAATGATATGATATATTTTGTTTCTGAAAGTGGAATTAAGGAGCATCTATTTCTTATTTTCTCCATAGTATGACTTATTTTCCTTATGCATTAGGTGTTTTGTTTTATTTGTTTGTAGTAAAGAAACTAAAAGAAGAAGACATTTCATGCTCATAATCATTTTGTTTCGATATGAAAAACAAGTCAGTAAATTTATTCATGACTGCTAAGCACTGCAGGAACGTTGTAAAACAAAGAGGGGGTGTATCACTACATTATGATGATAAACTGTAAGTCCCTATATACCTTATTTTTCTAGAGTAATTCAAATTAATAGCTTCCATCTAGAAGCATTATATAAGGTGCCTACATGGAAAACAACTGTCAGTAATTAGGGTTTGTTCAACAGCTATTTCATTGCTGTTTTATATGTGATCCCTTAGGTGCTTATAAAGACATTTTGTTGCATTTTATTTTCATTCTAATAATCTATAAGCACTCGAGTTTCCACTTCTAAACATTCATTCAAAATTCAGCTATCATTTACAAATTAAATTACACTCTCACTGAGAAAAATGTCTATACATCAAAAGCCTTTGCAATCATATTATGTTCAACATATTCAATCAATAAATACTTACAGGCCTATTGCCTGTAAGTCAGGCCCCAAATATACAATGATGAGCAAAACAGACCTCCACCCTGTTCTTATAGATATTCAGAAAACTTAAGTGCTACACTCAGGCTGTGTATAGTGACGAAACAGAATTTACATGTAAAGTTCTCATAGCTATCATAAATAGTAAATCCGAGCCAGGCACAGTGACACACCCCTGTAATCCCAGCAGCTTGGGAGGCAGAGGCAGGAGGATTGCAAATTCGAGGCCAGAGGCGGTCTGTGTAATTTGGTGAGACCCTGTCTCAAAAAAGTAAAAAAATAAAAAATGGGCTGGGGTGCAGCTCAGTGGTCCAGCACTTGCAGAGCATGCAAGCACAAGGCCCTGGGTTTAACCCCTAGTACCACAATAAATAAATAAGTAAATAAGTAAATAAGTAAATAAATATAAATAGTAAATCCATGGCTATGTGTTTTGGGACATACAAGAGCAAAAAGAAATTGTGGACGTCACACTCTGGATTCTAAAAAAGAAAGAATATATTACTTAGTTAATATATTTCCCTCTCCCTCCCTGCTGCCTTTTCATATCATGTATGGAATTTCTGGATTGAAAATGAGTTGAAAGTGACAATCATTTTTCTCTTTTGGCCAAATGTACCAAGACATGTCTTTCTGCCAGAGTATTGCCTCTAACCCCAATGATCTGATACTTCAGTTAAATTTTTATGAAATATATATATGGAATGTATCATATCTTTAAAAACTGACAATGTTAGCTGAGTTTGAAAATCCACCAAATATACCAGAACAAAATTAACGTACTCAAAAAGGTTAACATAAATTTCAAGATTATAGATTCACAATAGAACATAAGAAAAATTAGGAATACTTACAAGTTGAAATCATAGGAAACAATTGCTTTCCTCATAAAAATCCAGCATTTGTGAATTAATACAAGATGAATAAGGCCACTGGTGTGGCTAAGAATGACCAATCTTATGATCTAATATCTACTTAGATCACACACACACACACACACACACACACACACACAGAGAATATAGAGCAATGAAACCAAAGGAAAATGAAGGAAACTTAAATTGACTGCTTATTTTCAAGTGCTTCCGTCTTTTTGTTTTTTTTTGTTTTGTTTTGTTTTGTTTTGTTTACTTTTTTTGAGACAGGGTCTCACTGAGTTTCTCAGACTGCCTCTGTTCTCAAACTTGAGATACTCTTGCCTCCGCCTCCTGAGCTGCTGGGATTACAGGCGCTTGCCACTGTGCCCAGCTTGTTTCTGTCATTTATTAACTCTAAGAGAAAATAGTTACTAAGTGTCCAGGCAAGGCAAAATAGATTGTGAGTGAGTATGTACCAGATTAGTAGGAAATTAAGAAATAAGATGCCCTCGAATTCAGAGAAAGAGACTTTCAAGAAACAAAAAATAAATAAATAAAATGATTTAGGATGTAATTCAGTGGTAGAGTGTGTTGCCTAGCATGTGTGAGGCCCTGGGTTTTTATCCACAGTACCACTAACTCCCTCCAAAAAAAAAGAAAAAAGTAAAAGAACTATACAGTACTAAATGTGGCAAAGATATTAAGACAGACAAGAACCAAACAATGAATGATGACCTTAGATTTAGCAATTAGGAGATCAGTAATAACCTCAGCGTTAGAAGTATCAGTGGGGTGATGGGGACATAAGCCACATGAAGTGAAAAGTCAATGTGTAGTGAAGAAGTAGAAAAGAAAATACAGGCAACTCTCTCAAGTGTTGCACATATTAATTCACTTAATATTGCCATAACAAACCTATGTGACAAATACCATTGTACAGATTTAGAGGAGTCTCAAAACCAAGCAAAAAATGCCCATATCAGACATCACTAGGGTGCCATCTCACATTCTTCACCTTCACCTTTTATTCAGCCACTGCTGCTACAACCAGTTCCAGGCAGTCTTTGACCAGTTTTGTACAAATACAACCTGACAGCATCTTGTGCATCTAAACTGAGCAAGTGATAAGTGTGCCTCCCTCTCTGACCCTATGAGAAGCCTGAGAAAGTACACTTGGCATTCACACATGCACACATCAGAATAGAGGAACTGATATCAGCGACATTATCCTTGACCAATGGTGGTGCGGTAGCCAAGAGATAAGTACTTCTACTCCTTTCATTCTCTATGCCAAGAGTTCTGTGATCCATTTTTAAGAAATTTAATAACATTAAGCATCAGTCACCCATAGCAATAGACAACAGAACAAGAATAACCCATTCTGTCATTAACTTGACTTTCTTCCATTTCATTACCCTTCTTTGTCACTTCTGGTCCTAAATGAACTGCCTTGTCAAAAAGCTTTGTCTCAGTCTCTGTTTTCTAGAGAGCTCTGAGCCAGATATTCCAAAAATAAATACCAAATGACGGACTACTGAGAGACTCAAACCAAGGTGTACATAATTCTAAACCCCATGCTTTCCTCCCACTAGATTTTGACTTTTTAATTAAGATAATTAATTTCTGGTCAATATTTCCTCTTAAAAATATCATTAAAGAGCAGCAACTTTACTACTTAACAAAAAGTCTAAAATCACGTTGTATATATTTTCCTCAACTCCTGCGGGAGAACACTGGTACTACTGTTTACATGAAAAGACTTCTCAGGAATTCAACTAATGATGGATGCCCCCCCCCCAAAAAAAAAGAAAAGGCTAAATAAAGCTTAATTATAGTTTAAGACTTTCAAGTAGTCATTTTTTAAAGATCTATCATATATTCTACTGTGAAATATAAGTAAAACAAGACTTCCCTTATTTGATTCTATCCAGTGGTGTATTAGATTCAGCTCCCAAGAGCCAACTGTTCTCGTCTCTTACAAACCTGTTGTCATTAATGCCAGCATAGTACCTTGTACCTGGTCAGCTTGTGTATAGTAGTATTCTATTGTTTCTATAACAATATAACACAAACTTAGTGGCTTATAACAACAAAAACTTATTATCTTACAGTTCTGGAGATTATAAGTCTGTCTGAGGTCTCATTGAGCCAAATTTCTTTCAAGAAGCCCTAAGAAAATCCATTTCAACAACATTTTCAGCATCTGGAGGCTGTTCACATTCTTTGGCTTGTGGCCTCCTTCCTCAATCTTCAAAGTCGGCAACATTGCATTTCTGTGACCACTCTTCCCCAGTAACACTTCCCTCTTTTTTTTCATCTTCCCTCCTCCATTTTCAAGGACCCACCTGATTATACTGGGTTCACCTAGATAATCCAAGATAATCTCATTTTAAGATCAGCTAATAAGCAATACTAATTTCATCTTCAATCTTACTTCTCTTTATTTGTCCTGTAACCTAAAGTTCCAGGAAAACTAGAGCATGGACATTTTTGAGAAAACGCCAATCATACTAGGAATATTAGCCACCACAGTATTTGACAAATGCTGCAAATCAGGATTTGCAAGGGCTGGTTGTTAACACTTACCAGCACACCACTGCCAACAAGTAATCATGAAAGAACATCAGAAAAATCTCTTGTGATAATTATAGGATTAAGCTAATTCAACAAATTCTTCCAATAAAATTGTTTTATGATTTAAGAAGTTTGAATATAGTATATAACAGGGAAGGATAAATGATACTTTGGCCAGTTTAAAACAAATAAGTTTGCAATGTACCTTCACTTAGGATGGGGTCTGAAAATCTTATCAGCAACATATTGCTTTTTATGATTAGGGGCAAACAGGAAAACAAAAGGGTTCTGGGATTTAGCTCAGTTGATAGAGCACTGCGCTGCAGTCTCTGAGGTTCCGAGTTCAACCCCCAGCACTGCAAAAATGGGAGAAGGGCCTGGCAATCCACACCCAAGGCAATCCTGAAATAGTCAGCCATTGAAAACCCTATGAGGGTCGCTATGAGTTGGATACCGACTCAACGGCACCTAATAACAACAACATTATAGGCCTTATGGTCCACTGCCTTTTAAGATTTGAAAAAAATAGGAACCAGGAAGAGACCTGAGGTAAATTTTCCCAGATACTATTTGTCATTCACATAGCATCATTCTTTGAGTATCAGGCAGGAATTAATTCAGTATCATTTTCAACCTGGGAGAGACGACTTGTATATCAAGATATTAATTCACTGAGTCACAATGCAGATCAAAGAGGGTGGAACACTATTATAACATGCTATGTGGGCAGACATTGCTATAGCAAACCTAGTAAGAAACATAAATCATATCACTTCTTAGACTTACAACCCTGGTGTAAAAGGCAGTCACCTTGTTCATATGTTGAAATCAATGATATTTGCAGTAAAATATCATTTAATCCAAACTGTTGATAGATAAGCTTTTACCAAATTGTCCTTTTATTCCAAGTTTTATATGCCCCACAGAATTTTGCTTTACTTGGTTCTACAATCAACACCAGTGGAAGTAGCAGTCAAGAAATCAAAAGATGCATTGCACTGGGAAAAGCTGTTGCAAAATACGTCTTTAAAGTATTGAAAAGTAAAGATGTCACACTGAAGACAAAGGTGTGCCTGACTCATGCCATTTATTTTCAGTTGCATCATATGGTTGTGAAAGCTGGACATTGAACAAGGGAGACAGAAGAAGAATTGACGCTTTTGAATTATGGTGCAGGAGACAAACATTGAATATACTATGAACTTCAAAAAGAACCAAGAGATCTGTCCTAGAATAAGTGCAAGTAGAGTGCTCCTTGGAAGCTACAAAGGCTAGACTGTGTCTGATGTATTTTGGACATATTGTCAGGAAGTACCATGCCTTGAAAAGGATATCATGTTTGGGAGATTGGCAGGTCAATGAAAAAAAGGAAGACCCTGAACTAGATGGTTTGACACAGTGTCTGTTAACAACTGGCTTAAACATAAAAAAGATTGTGGGCCTGGCACAGAATCAAAGGAGTGTTGTGCTCTGTTGTACATAGGGTCACTATGAGTCAGATTCAACTCAGTGGCAACTAACAACAAGTTTTTATATGACTTTTAGAAAATTTTCTGAAGGAAGAGAAGAGAGGCATCCTAGGATTTATAATAGTATTTAAGTAATGTTTATCCTACCAGAAGATACACCAAGTCCCTTCATTCACAGTTTCATTTAGTTATACAGACAAATTTATGAGAAGTCTTGAGAGTTCAGAGCATGAACTCTGAAGTCAAGTTGCTTCGGTTCAAATCTTGGCTCAACTATTTCCTAGCTGTTTTACTTTGGGGAAATTTTTATGACTCATTTTACTTATTTGATTAAAAAAAGGAATGAGTAAGAAGTATCTGCCTTAAAATGTTATAATTAGTATAAATGAAGTAATACATGCAAAAAGCTTAGTGTGGTACCTGGCTCAAAAATTGTTATCTATTATTGTTATTAATTTTATCCTGATATAGGATGCCCTCTTATGTTTTCTCTTATCTTTTTCCCCCTAACATCTATATAACTAAGTAGAGATTTCTTCTGAAGTTGAATTTTATCAACTATCCTGGAAGAAAAAGATAAGCAACTACAATGACAAATATTAAAATATATGTTAAGATATATTTTATAAATGTGTTTATAACTGTTTTGGTATAAATTTCAAATTACCATATAAGGCCTATCCTCCTCAACAGCAACTGTTGTTGAAATAATGAGGTTCCTGAATGCCATATGTGAGCATTTTTAAAAAAGAGTGTCATAGAATAGGATTCTAACATAACTTTCAAACTTCTAAAAAAAGAACTTTTATGTATGAGAATGTTTCTTATGAATTATTTCAATTGTTTTGAGTGCCCATTGGTTTTACACTCAGAAACTATAAAAGAAAAAAAAAGAAAAAATGGGAACAAAAGAAAATAAACAGGTCTTGACAATGATGACTACAGTATTATGGACACTGAGACTTTTTTTCCTTTTTTTGTATAAACAGAAGGCCTTTTTGGTTTTATTTGTGCCTGCATCTGTTTTCATAATTTATATTTATCTTGATTGAAATGATGTGAAATCTAAAAAATTGAATGGACATCAAAATACAGAATAGGAGATATTCTTAGTGCCAGCAATGCTCTGCTTGGAAGTAAAAAAGATCCATTTAAAATTCATGAACTAGGGAGTGGAGATATGACAGCTCAGAGAACTTTTGTAAAAAGGCTTGCACCATCTCCAATTAAGATTATCTGCACCTACTCAAAATTGCTTGTAGCCACTTGAGACTAGCTATTCCATTCTAAACAGCTGATGAACTGGTCCTTTATTCAACAAATACTTATTGAATACCACCTATGTGCTAGGCACAAGAGAAGGACATAGCAATCCCCTCCCAAAGCAATCTCTAAACAATCAGCCATTGGCAACCCCATGAGGGTCACTATAGATCAGAACTGGCTCCACAGCACCTAACAACAACAATGTGCTAGGTACCATCTTAGTTGTTTAGGGTTAGGATACCTCAATGAACAAAACAGATGAAAATACTTAACCTCATGCAACTTAAATTTAGTGAGAGAAGATATTTAAAACAAAATACATAAGTTAATTATATAACATTATGTAATTTGCTTCAATCAAAGGCAAATAAAGGAGGGGAAGGAGATAAGTGATAAAAGTGAGGTAGGGTGTGATACTTGAAAAGTCCTCATTGAGAGGTGGAGGGAAAGATGGTGGACAGATAGCACATGCCTTCTAACCTGAGTAAAAGGAAACCTTAAACAATAGTTTAAAACATACATTGAAGCTGGGCGTGATGGCGCAATCCTGTAATTCCAGCAGCTTGGGAGGCAGAGGCATCGCAAGTTCGAGACCAGAGGCAGTCTGCATAACTTAGCAAGACCCTGTCTCAAAAAAGTAAAAAAAAAAAAAAAAAAAAGGGCTAGGGATGCAGCTCAGTGGTCCAGCACTTGCAGAGCATGCAAGCGTGAGGCCCTGGGTTCAACCCCCAGTACTGCCAAAAAAAAAAAAAAAACATTGACTAGACAGAGTAATAGATTAGAGACAGCAGAGAGAACCAGGGGGGCAACAAGGTCACAAATCAAAGCCCAGAAGATCTATCCAAAAAGCGCCAGCTGAGTCACCATTTCCCAGATTGCAGAACACCAAGCAATCCTATTCAGAGAAGAATCTACACACACATCCACAGGGTGTTTGCATCCTGCATGGAGTACAACCTTGGCATCACATCAACATCCTGCCAACAGGACACGGACAGCACTTTCCACAGAGAAGAACTGGTGAGTTAGCCTGAAGCATCAGGCACAGTGGCCATCTCTATGCCCCACTGCCTGTGCAGGGGATGAGACTGCGGTGGTGCAAAAGCCTCACACAGGAGTGCAGGCATCAGATCCACCAGAGGTGAAATGTTATCATCCCACCCATATCGATGTGGGTGCGGGGAGTGAATGAAGTAGGGGCTGGGGACCATGCGCCTGGAGAGCATGCCCAGAGCCTAGCTGCGGTATGGTTCCCTCCCTCCTGTAGTGGCAGGGCAGTTGCAGGGCCGACTTCCACACGGACACACGGGCACACAGGCACTCAGACCCCAGATACACTGAGGACAATTCAATATTGTCTCACTGCACCATGGAATCCATTGGGGTCTGCAGAAGCCACAGAGTTCCAGGCAAACAGAGCACGACCACGGTCCTCTAGGGAGCACAGCAATGTTTTGTGCCAGGGCAGTTTTTTGCATGACTGACACAAGGGCAGATAGGCTGCAGACTCACCAGGGTTGGTTGGATATCAGCCTGCCCACAACAGGGTGGGAGTGGTGAGATTACAATGGGATTTGGAATGCTCAAATGGATAGAGAGTTTGGCATTAAGACCTAACTTCCACAGCCATATGCTCCTGCAATAGGCATTGGGGCAGTGATCTCTGAATTGGGATTGTAGCACCCAAACTCCGTGGGGAAGGCAAAATTCCTGGAAGGTCACCACAGGTTGCACTGCCTCTCTAACAATACAACAGGGGCAGGATATTTCATGGGGCAATCTCTGAAAGCACCCAGTGGCCAGCTTCAGACCGAGAGACCTCATGGCTACCCACCATATTCACCTGGTGGAGGGAAGCTGCGCAGAAGCCCTGCCCCCTAACCCAGCCTACTTCTAATAAGAGGTCTGGCAGGGAAAAGCCCTTTTCCTGCAGCAAGGACAACCGCCTGAAGGAAGAGAGGCAGGACCTTCTCAGAAGACTGAAGACTGCTGTAGACAGTGTGAAAGCCACTGTAGCCTGAGCTCACTAATATTTTATACCCCCTTATTCACTTTTTTTATCAGATACCTCTTGTGAGGATATACAGGGTTTTTTGTTTCTGTGTTTATGTGTTTCTTTCTCTATATATGTTTTTGTTTGAGGTTATTATTTTATATTTTCATTTTCATTTTCATTTCTATTAGTCTCTGTTCTCTCTCTCTCCTCTTTTTCTCTCTTCTTTCCCCATACCCTCTTCCTCCTCACCCCCCAGTAGAGAAACAGAATCTGCTGCCTCCCTATCCCCCAGACTAATTGCAATATTGAATGGGAGAGTGGGAAACTGAGGAGTGGAAAGTTCAGGACACAGATAAAAATGCCACGAGCTCATGGTTCACTGAACCTAGGAGAACCGATTAAAAACTAAGACCATTTTAAGTCAAGTAGGGCTGGTAAACCAGAGTAAGAGCCCCGCAGTCTAGATAACCAAGGAATTATGCTGTACCCAGTAGACCAATCAGAGACTGGGGTCTCAGGGATCAGAGCAAGTCTGAATGAGGCAAAACTGAATACAGAGCCTGCACCAGATCCTTGTCCAGGGTTCTGAAGCTGCAAAATACAGGGTTGAAGAGTGAAAATGAAGTGCCAGAGATTCATCACACACAAACTCAAAGGAACAACAGAGGGAGAAGTTCTACACACTTGGGGAAAACTAAACCTAAATCCTGGACCAAATAATGGGTAAGCAAAGTCAGAAGACTATGAAAAACACAAAGGGGCAAGGTGGAGTGAAGATTCCACTGACAAAAGCCTCCCAGCAAATAGCTCAATGAATCCCAATTCCTAGAGAGCTCTGAATTCAAATTCAGAGTTTTGGTTATTAATATGCTAAAGGAAATCAAAACTAAGACCACCAGCACCCTCAAAATCCTTGAAAAGAAGGTATCTCATCTGGAGTCTGTACTCTCCTCACAGGTAGAAATGATGAGGAAAAATCAAGTGGGAATCCTAGACATGCAAACCAAGCTAAATGAATTAAACTTGGCAAAAGAATTCTTTTCATTGAGACTGGGTGAAGCTGAGCTATAAATTTCAGACTCCAAGGACTCAATCCAAGAAATTAAATATGTACAGTCAGAAATGGAAACAATGATGAAGGAATTTTAAAAAGATTTCCAAGAAACCACAGACAGAATGAAAAAATGAAACTTAAGAATTCAAGGTGTCCCTGAAGGAAAGAAAAGGTCCACAAGAGGACTAGGAAATCTAGTTTATGATATCTTCAAGGAAAATTTTCCACAGATAATACAGGATCTAGATACATACACAATTGAAACATTCAGGACCCCACCCAGAATAGACCAAACTAGGTCCTCCCCAAGACATATCATAGCACAAATGCTTTCATTAGAAACCAGAGAAACTATTTTGAAAGCAGCAAGGGAAAAATCCCAGATAACTTTTAAAGGAAGACCCATTAAAATAACTGCAGACTTCTCCATATCAACATTGAAAGCTGCAAAGGCCTGGTCACAGATAAATCACATCCTAAAAAAGAACAACTTACAACCAAGCATACATTATCCAGCAAAGTTATCTTTGAAAATAGATAAGGAGTATAAGACATCCCATGACATTGACACATTCAAATGATTTGCAAACACCAAGCCAGCTCTACAGAGGATTGTAAATCAATTGCCACATCCAGGAAAGATAAGACAACACTATATAGAAAATCAATGAACTGAACAGCTGAAATAAGTGCAAACCAAGAAAGGAACAAAGCAACCATGATTCAAAAACCAGTAACATGTAATGATTGGATACATAACAATAGACCCTTCTCAATAATCACTAGTAATATAAATGATCTTAACTCACCAATTAAGAGACAGAGACTGGCTAGTTGGATGAAAAGACATAAATCCTCAATATATAGTATTCAAGAAACCCATCTAACTCACAAAGAATGCAATAGACTGAGAATTAAGGGCTGGAAAACAATATACCAAGGGGGGGGGACAAACAAACAAACAAAAGCAGATGTTACAATTCTAATATTAGATAGATTAACTTTCAATCCAAAACTAGAAGAGATGAAGAAGGGCACTACATATTACTAAAAGGAACAATCAACCAGGAACCAATAATGCTTCTAAATATATACACTCCAAATACTGGGGCACCTAGCTTTATAAGACAAACTTTGTGGGACATAAAGAACTTTATTGGACCAGACACAATAATGATGGGAGACTTCAAAACCCCACTTCTGCCATCCTAAATCAATTGGATCTCACAGATATATACAGAATATTCCATCCACACGATGAGGAATACACATTCTTCTCAGCTCAACACAGAACATTTTCTAAGGTAGACCGTATGATAGAATTCCCTCAATAAATACAAAAAAGTAGAAATTATCCCCTGTTCCTTATCAAACCACAATGGAATAAAATTGGAATCAAGAGCAAGATTAATTCCAGAAATTTTACAAACTCATGGAGACTAAATAATACACTGCTGAATGACCAATGGGGAGTTGAAGAAATCAAAATGGAATTTTAAAAATTCCTGAAATGAAATGATGATGAAAATACATCCTTTCAAAACATATGGGATACAGCCAAGGCAGTTTTAAGAGGGACGTTTATAGCATTAAGTACCATCATCAATAAAGTAGAGAAGGGCCAAATAAATGACCTAATGACACACCTTAAGACAACAGAAAATCAACAACAAATCAATCATAAAAGGAGCATCCAGAAAGAAATTGCTAAGATAAAGGCAGAAGTTTTGCAATTAGAATCTAAAAAGATAATTCAAAAAATTAATAAGACTAAGAGCTGGTTCTTTGAAAAGATTAATAAAGTAGACACTACTCTGGCCAACCTCATCAAAAAGAAAAAGGAAAAAACTAATATAGTAAAAATCAGAAAGGATAACAGGACTGACTACACCACCAACTACAATGAAATACAGAAAATCGTCAGGGATTACTTTGAGAGATTGTATCCCCAAAATACGAAAATACAGAAGAAATGGATAAATTTATTAATACATATAACTTACCAAAACTAACCCCAGAAGACATAAGTGACCTAAACAAGCCCATTACATATGCTGAAATAGAAAACCTAATAAAAATTCTCCCAACAAAGAAGAGCCCAGGTTCTAATGGGTTCACAGCAGAATTTTACCAAACGTTCAAAGATATAATACCTGTCTTCCTCAAATTATTCCAAAAAGTAGAAAAGGAGGGAACACTCCCAAATTCACTCTATGAAGCTACCATCACCCTGACACCTAAACCAGGAAAAGACTCACCAAAGATAGAGAAATTATAGACTCATTTCCCTTATGAACATAGATACAAATCCTTAACAAAACCCTGGCAAACCAAATCCAGCAACATATTAAAAAGATTGTTCACCATGACCAAGTGGGATTTATTCCACAGATGCAAGGCTGGTGCAACATATGGAAATCAATTAATGTAATTCAACATATCAAGAGACTGGCAAACAAAAATCACATGGTCATCTCAATTGATGCTGCAAAGGACTTCGACAAAGTGCAACACCTTTTCATAATAAAAACCCTGGAGAAGATAGGCATAACAGGCAAATACCTTAACATCATAAAAACCATCTATGACAGACCTATAGCCAACATTATATTAAATGGAGAAATACTGAAACATTTCCTCTAAGATCTGGAACAAGACAAGGATGACCCCTCCCTCCTATTCTATTTAACACAGTAATTGAAGTCCTTGCCAGGGCAATCAGACTAGAGAATGAAATCAAAAGAATACACATTGGCAATGAAGAGTATCATTATCTGCAGATGACATGATACTCTACCTAAAAGACCCCAAAACCTCATCCAGAAAACTTTTAGATCTAATCAATTCCTTCAGCAAAGTGGCAGGATAAAAAATTAACACACAAAAATCAATAGCTTTCCTTGTCACCAACTGTAAGTAGGAAGAAAGGAAATTACAGATACAATACTTTTCACGGTAGCCCACCAGAAAATTAAGTACCTTGGAATCAATCTAACCAAAGACCCTATAGGCCTCTACAAGGAAAATTTCAAAACATTAAAAAATCTATAGATTTATTTATTTATTTATTTATTTATTTATTTACTTATTTTTTGCGGTACTGGGGGTTGAACCCAAGGCCTCATGCTTACATGCTTTACAAGTGCTGTACCACTGAGCTGCACCCCAGCCAATTTTTTTACTTTATTTGAGACAGGGTCTCGCTAAGTTACACAGACTGCCTCTGGTCTCTAACTTGAGACCCTCCTGCCTCTGCCACCCAAGCTGCTGGGATTAGAGGCATGCACCACCGCACCTGGCTGCAATCTATAGATTTAATACAATCCCCATTAAAATTCCATGACTGACCTTTGCATAAATAGAAAAAATGATCCAAAAATTCATATGAATCACAAAAGACCATGTATAGCCAAAACACTCTTAAGATGAAAACAAGTGCAGGTGGAATCACAATCCCTGACTTTATACTAAAGGGCAGTGGTGGCAAAAACAGCTTGTTACTGGCACAAAAATAGGCCTGAAGACCAGTGGAACAGAATAGAAGATACAAAAATATCTCAACACACTATAGCCACCTAATTTTTGACAAAGGAGCAAAGCAAGTAAATTGGAAAAAGCATAGCCTTTTCAATAAATGGTGCTGGGAAACATGGATATCTGCTTACAGGAAAATGAAAACCAACCCATATCTCTCAATATGCGCAAGAGTTAACTCAAAATGGATAAAATATCTCAACATAAAACCAGAAACTTTAAAATTAATAGAAGATAGTATAGGCAATATGCTACAACATATAGGCATAGGAAAGTATTTCCTTAATTGGACTCCAATCGCTCAAGAAATTGCAACAAGGATAGATGGGATTACACGAAATTAAAAAGCTCTTTACAGCAAAGGAAACAATCAACAGATTCAAGGAAATCCCCACTGAATGGGAAAAAAGCACATCCTATACATTGGATAGAGGTCTTATTTCCAGAATTTATGTAGAACTCAAGAAAAAAATACCCCCCCCCAAAAAAACAACAACCCAATATACAAATGGGAAAAGGATTTGAACAGACAGTTCTCAAATGAAGAGGTCAGTAAAGCCATGAAACACATGAAAAATGCTCAATATCCCTAGCCATTAGGGAAATGCAAATTAAAACAACACGGAGATTCCACCTTACAGCAGTGAGAATGGCCAAGATCAATAAAACAAATAACAACAAATGCTGGTGAGGTTGTGGAGAAAAGGGAACCCTCTTGGGATTTAGCTCAGTTGGTAGAGTGCCACTGTGCAGTCTCTGAGGTCCCGAGTTCAATTCCCAGCACCGCAAAATGGGAGAAGGTTGTGGCAACCTACTCCCAAGGCAATCCTGAAAAAATCTGCCATTGAAAACCCTATGAGGGTTGCTATGAGTTGGACACGACTCCACGGCACCTAACAACAACAACTTACACTGCTGGTGGAGCTGTAAATTAGTCCAACCACTTTGGAAATCAATATGGAGGAATCTTAAAAAACTAAAAATAGATCTACTGTATGACCCAGCTATAACACTATTGGGAATATACCCAAAGGGAGATGAGTTATCATACCACAGAGACACCTGCATCTCCATGTTCAATGCAACACTTTTCACAGTATCAAGGATTTGGAATCAACCAAAGTGTCCATCAACAGAAGAATGGATAAAAAAACTGTGGTACATATACACAATGGTATACTACTCAGCAATCAAAAAAATGAAATAATGTCATTCACAGCAAAATGGATGGAATTGGAGAAAATTATTTTAAGTTAATGAACACTGGCCCAAAAAGAGAAATGTGACATCTTCTCACTCATATGTGGGAGCTGAATTAAAATTAAAAGAAGGAAAAAATCCTATACAGAAATCGGAACATAATAAAAAACTGAAGTAAACTTAGTGGAGAAGAGACAATTTAGGCAGTGGAAAGAATGAGGAAGGAATCTAGTAAAAGGAAGAAATAATGGGAGAAGAAAGGAGAGGAGGAACAAGGAGGAGTGAGGAATGAGAGAGAGTGACCTCAAAGTAAACAGCACAACTTTAATAGTTCGGGAAACAATTATAATAATACCAATAATACCAAAGAATGGAAATAATACAAATGGGCTAGAAAATTCATGTAATATAACTGACAATGTAAAAAGATAGATCACAACAGAAAAAGTTTCAACCTTAAACATAACTGTGATCCAAGGATATAAAGAAAAATATTCCCACAAAAAGACATGCAAGTGGAAGACAGGCCTTTGGTGGTGGGGTGGGATGGAGGGAGGAAGTGCACAAGAGGGTAAGCAGGAACTTATCTGTGCAATGTACAATTAAATGCATATAGGGAAATGTCACAATGAAATGCATGTCAGAATTAATCACATTAAGTCGTACATTAAAATTTCCAATTAAAAAAAAAAAGTCCTCACTGAAAAGTGACACTGAGCCAGGCATGGTGGCACACACCTGTAATCCCAGCATTTGGACCCTGAGGCAGGAGTTCTAGACAGGCCTGAACTACATAGGGAGACTCTGTCCAAAGACAGAGAGAGGGAGGGAGGGAAAAGAGATAGAAAGAGAGAAGGGGGAGATAGAGGAAGGGAGGGAAGGGGGAAGGAAGAAAGAAAAGAAATGAAAAGAAAGAAAGGAAAAAAAGCAAAGCCAGACATGGAGGCACATGTCTGTCTGTAATCCTAGCACTCAGGAGGCTGAAGCATGAGGATTCATGCAAGGTCAAGACCAGCTTGGTCTACACAGTGAAACCCTATCTCAAAAAAGGGAGGGTTGGGGGGGAAGGAAGGAAGGAAGGAAGGAAGGAAGGAAGGAAGGAAGGAAAGTAAAATGGTGACATTGAGATGGGCTTGGTGGGGTAGGCCTATAGTCCTAGCTACTCAGGAGGCTGAGGTAAGAGGATCTCTTGAGCCCACAAGTTAGAGGCCAGCCTAGGCTACTTAAAAAAAAAAAAAAAAAAAAAAAGAGGAAAGGAAAGGAAGGAGGTGACACTGGAGCATAATCTAAATACAGGGAGAGTGAGCCATGCTATACTTGGTAAAGAGATTTCCAAGCAAAACAGCAAATGCAAAGCCTTGGCACAGGAGCATGTTTGTGGAAAAATTAAAGGTTACTTGATGGAAATGCGTGAGCAAGGCAAAGAGTGCTAGAATGTTACTGGTAGCAGAGGAGGAAGGATATTTTCTAGGGCTTTGTTGGACTTTTTTTTTAAGTATTTCACTTTATTGAGTAAAATGGGAATTAAGCAGAAGATCATATTCTGAGTTACATATCAAAGATCAATCACTCTGGCTATGCCGAGAAGATATAGTACACAGAGATTAGCTGAGATGTCATTTTAACAATAAAGTTTCGATGATGGTGGCTTAAGGCCCAGGTAATACTGCAGGGATTTGGTTGAATATTTGGTTGAAAATATTTAAAGGTAGAGTGCTATAGTCTGAATGTGTCCCCTAATACAATGATGTTAAGAGGCAGGACCTGTAATAGGTGATTAGGTCATGAAAGCAGTGTACTCCTCAATACATTAATGTTATACTGGGAGTGGGTTGTCTCCAGTGGGTTTGTAATAAAGGCTCATGCAGCCCTCTTTTGCTCTCTTGCCCTCTTGCTGCCCTTCCACCATGAAATGACACAGCAAGGCCCTCACAAGTGCCAGATCATCAGTCTTGGACTTCTCAGCTTCCTGAACTATGAGCTAATAAATGTGTTCAGTATAAACTGCTCAGTCTGTGGTATTATAGTAGTATAAAATAGACTCAAAAATAGAACAAACAGAATACATACATACATTGAAATGGAGTGTGAATAAAGAACTAAAGTTCCTGAGGGTTTGGGCTTGGATCATTGTCAAGGTGATGCTTTTATTAAGTCAAGATTGAGGACTGCATAAATCACATTTTAGAATGTGAGGGCTGAGATGTTCAGAAGTTCAGAATTGGACATGTTAAAGTTAAGATACACTAGAGATTAAAAGCATTACAAGTGAAATAATAAGGTAGAGATGTACACATTTATAAACATAGACACACAGGGGTGAAATAAAAAGTAGATATGTGCATACATGATGGCAGGACATGGCAATCCACACCCAATGCAATCCTGAAACAATCAGCCATTGAAAACCCTATAAGGGTTGCTATGAGTTGAACAGGGCTCCATAGCACCTAAAAACAACACATACATACATGATTGCCGCTCTGCAGTCTCTGAGGTCCTGGGTTTGTTACCCAGGACTGCAAAAATGGGAGAAGGATGTGGCAATCCACTTCTGAGGCAATCCCAAAACAATCAGCCATTGAAAACCCTATGAGGGTCACTACGAGTCAGACACAACTCGACAGCACCTAACAACAACATATACATACACATATGAAGACCTATCTGATAAATTACTTTGGCCATCCAAAGCATGGGCTAGGGCTTAGCCTAGTTTGTAGTGCTACTCCAACCTTCCTGAAGAGCCAGTTTTGATCCTCAACACTACAAAAATGGGAGATGGATGTGGCAGTCCACTCCTGAAACAATTAGCCATTGAAAACCCTATGAGCGTCGCCATGACTCAACTGCACCTAACAACAATCCTAAGCATGCTATTTGAAGATATGAGACTGGATGAAGAGACTGCAGATGTTAAAAAGGTCCAAAGTTTCTCCTTTGGGTGGGACACTCCACCATTAAGTCAGGAGGATGAATGGGCCAGGAAAACTTGAGTTGAAAAGTCAATGTCATAGAGGGAAAATAGTATGCTTATTCTAGAGATCCAGGGAACAAAATGTTTCAAGGTGGAACTGAATCACTTGTTACTATTCGATCAAAATGAGTAGATATTTGACTTGAATTTAGAAACATGGAGGTCACTGTTGACTACAATAGGATTTTTAGTGCAAGGACAGGGGTAAAATCTGATCAAAGTGGGTTAATAAGCTTGAAGTAAAATTCAGCAGTTTTTCTCTGCCTTTTCAATGAGTGATACCTGACTCAACAGCACCTAACAACTGGAAAGCATTTATAAACTCTGAAAAACTGTAATGTTTCAGATAAACATTTATCCCAAGAAAACATCTTTACTTAAATGCAGCTTTGCCTGCTAGCATAAGTAAATGACAAAGAAATCTAATTGTTGATTAATGAAAAACAATAGTAGAATTAAATGCTAAACAAACTCTTTTGAGGAGGCAGGGGCAGAAAAAAAAGCATACTATCTTCCTTGGCAGCATTGACATCTAATGTATCCCTAAGTGTCCATTTATTTCTACTATCCATATAGTTTCTTAAATAGCAGTAGTAGAATGTAACTAACAAACTAAAAAAATGGGCTGGGAGTACAGCTCAGTGATCCAGCACTTGCAAAGCATGCAAACAGGAGGCCCTAGGCCCTAGGTTCAACCGCCAGTACCACAAAAAAAAAAAAAGAAAAGGAAAGAAATTCTTTCAATTGTAGCAGCTTATTTTCTACATCATACTTATAAAGTTCAGTGTGGATTTTCAGCATTAAATAGTGACACACATCAAGTTTCAGATATTTATTAATCAGTGTAATAAACTCCAATAAATCAACATGATTTCATGCATTTAGAGGAGAAGTATTTCCTGGTTAAGTGGAAAATTGTGCGGATGGCTTCTGAAACACCATTCTAAGCAGCTTTATGGTGAAACATTTCATTTAGAAGTCTGGACCTTCTTTCTTCAGTTTGCTGTAGTCCACATTCACTGAGTAGAACTTGGAAAAGAAAAATAATATTTTAGATAATCTATCATATGGAGAGATGGCACAAAAGTTTAAAAATTCTTTTTATTCAGTTTTCTATAGTAATTACACAAATTTTTTTATTAAGAATACTTAACAATGTAAAAATCATTCACATGGAGTTGGGGGAGTAGCTCAGTTTTAGAGTAAGTGCTTAGCATGCACAAGGCCCTTGGTTCAAATTCCAGCACTAACAAACAAAATCATTACAGAAAGACACTAAAACCAAAGTTCTAGTCCTGTAATGATGGCTTTAGTATGGTAAAAACATTCAACCTGTCTCAGAAAAGAATATTAGTAGTACACTCTATTAGTTAGAACCTATTAAAACAACTCTAAGCAGAGTCACACCGCAGAAGTATGCTTGGCCCATAAAAACAGTTCTATTTCAATGTGAATAAGAATTCTTTCTGATACATACTTTTAATTCATTGCCATTAAGTACTTAGGAGAATTTCCAACAGAATAGTGGAATATGGAGAACTGGTATCCCTACTTGGGTGAAGTGCTATAATTTTGATGAGAAAGCTCTTGCAACCAAAATAGGCTAGTAATATAAAGTTTTATTTGGGGTTTATGAATTTTTCAGACATAAATTCACTTGCTCCAGGGGTTTCTTATTTCTCTCAGAGGTTTTAATTTCCTAATCCAGAATGTTTCAGTATCAAACTAACACAGTCACTTCTGGTGATAGCTTTTAAGCAATACTGCATTTTGCATGCTTTAAATTTCAAAAAAACTTTAAATTCCATTAAAATTAATTTTAGAAACAAAATTTACTGGGATTACATTAAAAATGTCTCTAACTCCCAGTTACATTTCAAAAAAAAAAGATATAATTGAAATCGGTTGAGAATTTCTACTAAAAAAAAAAAAAAAAGAGATTTGTACATAAGCCCAAATAAAGCCATACTCTTAGTTTTACTCATTCCTGTGCCAAAGAACACTGAAGAAATTGTGCTATAATTACTTGAATATTACATTATTTATCTCCAAAAGAACTCAACTACAGAACTACCATCACCATTTTCTTCAGAGTTTGTATTAAATACTTCAGGGTTGGGGATGTAACTCAGTAGAATGGCACTTGCCCAGCATGTGTGAGGTCCTGTGTTCACTGTCCCTTTAAATTCATTCACTAACCTCTTTCCTTTATTTCCTTAAACACTTTCTCTCTTCAAACATACTCTACCTTCTTTATCTCTAGTTCAAAACCTTATATTTTACTTGGTTTTTAAAAAAGAAAAATCTCAAGCTGGGTGTAGTGGCACACACTATAATACCAGTGACTCAGGAAGCTGAGGCAGGAGGATCCCAAATTCAAGGCTAAAGGCAGTTTATATAACTTAAGTGAGACCCTGACTCAAAATAAAAACTAAAAAATGGGCTAAGGGTGCAGTCCAGTAGCAGACCACTTATAAATTATGTGTGAGGTGAGACCCTGTGTTCAGGTCCCAAATACCACCCAAAAAAAAAGGAAGAAAAAAAAAAACAAGAAAAATCTCTCCAGTTTGTAAAGCTTATTATCAAGTTATCCTTGAGATATATATATACACAGACATAGGGTTTTATGGACAAAAAATTATGAATAAGCCACAAAGCCATATTCTATGTTCTCACTGTCTTATTAACCTAGACAGTAAGACTTAGAAAAATGAAATGAATTATGCTATTCTCTAACATATTAACAGAATATTAGAATATTTACAGAAGGATTTGTAGATATATAAAAAAGAAAAAAAAATAAACATTTGTTAGGTCTTCTAATAGATGCAAGGTATTAGCCCAAATACTTTGTATTTATCTTGTTTAATCATTATAACCCTTCTCATTCTTACTACTTAATTTATTGTAGAATTTTCACATCTGCTTTACTTTTTAATTTCCATATCCCTATTCCTTTTCTCAATTTAATGGTGGCTACTTTAAGAGCCCCTGGAATAATTACCTCTCATTGAGGATTTGGGGTATTTTAATCACTGATGTGTTGCTAGGCCTTTAATGCTTACCTCCAATTTTGGTCTCATCTCTTGCTGTTAGCTTTTACTATCTGACAATAATTCTCTGTTATGAACTGAATATTTATGTCCTCTTGAAATTCATGTTGAAATCCTAATCCCCAATTTGATGATGGTATCTAGAGATTAGGCCTTTGGGATGTAATTAGGTCATAATGACAGAACTTTAATGATTCGATTAATTTCTTAGTAAGCAAGAAACATGAGAGCATCTCTTCCTTTCACTTCACCTTGGGAAGACATAATAATAAGAAGGCCTTCATCAGGAACAAAACTGGTTGGCATTTGACCTTTGACTTCCCAGCCCCAGAACTATCAGAAACAAGTTACTGTTGTTTAAGCCACTCAGTCTCTGGTATTTTGAAATAGCCACCTCAAATCTTAGTGGCTTTTAACAATAAAGTTTTGCTTTCATTCACATTATACACACTTTACAAATTGACTGCTCCATGTTCTCTTCATTCCAGTCCTAGACTGATGAGCACCCCTTATCTGTCAATTGTGAAACAATCCTCACAAGATGGAAAAGAACAACAGAAGAACTACACAATGGTTCAGAAATGGCAAATATTGTTTCCCCCTTCTCATGACTTGCCAAAGAAAGCCCTTACACCAAACTTGGATGTCAGTAAGCCAGAAAAACAAGTTCTTAGGTAAGAGATGGTCAGTGATGGAGACAATTATCTAGTCTACTACACAGCTTGGGTTTAGATGCAGTAGTAAGTAGGCTTCACTCACTCCAGGCTCACACATTTCTAGATTTAGTTTCTCTTCATCTCTGCATTGTATGACTCTTCATCTTTCCATCCTCTAGTATCAGTGTCACAGCTACTCACAGCACAGTCTATGCACATATATTATGTTTTTATTCAACAACATTCCATTTTCAGTTTACATATCCTGCTACTGACATGTATTATATTCCAGAATATTGGTAACTGGCTTCATTATCAGAATCACATGGTTAACTTTGTGAACTACATATATGCAGATAACACAACATAATCTTTGATAAAAGGATCGTGGCCTATTTGTTTCCGTTTTTAATGTTTCTTACATGTAGAAACATTTTTTCAGAAATGTACCATACTTAAATTCCTAAGAAAGAATAGTAAATCACAATGCCTGTTTATCCTTTTTTTGAGGAAAAATGTTAACACACAGATCAGATGACTTGTTTCAGCTTGGCCAGTGCATTTTTACTTGCTTCTTGTAGGGACATCTATTTGGGGACTAAAAAGCCAAATTATAATTAAGATAACCAAGTTTAGAAATCAGCAAAAGGTCATACTAAAAGCTGCTGTAATCAGTAATAACATCCATCTGAATCATGGACATAGATTTTCTAAGTAGTCCTGGATAAACACTGGTTAGACTACTTCTTAAAAGTGCTAAAGCAAACTGCCAGTTACTCCTGTTTTGATGAAGTAGCTTGGTATAGAAGAAAGTACCTAGAGGAGTTAGATTATTTTAAATAGCAATAGTTTTTGACGTGATGAGGGTTTATATACAAAATTTTTACACATAAGGAAGGTTACATTTGGGAAACCAATAAATGATTTCAGTACATGGAATCATTCTTTCAAAAAGTAGTTACATGTACCATTGTGTATTTGGAAAGATGTTAAAAAGTATATCTAAACTTCATGACAAAATTTATGCTTCAACTGACTTTCTTTTCATTTATCTTCACCTAAAATATTTTAACCACACCAATAAGAATGAATAACCAAACCATCCAATAAATCCATGCTACTCAAAGGGTAGTCCACAGTCAGCAGCATCAGTAGCATCTGAAACCTTGTTAAAAATGCAAACTCTCAGCACCCCCAAACACCAAATAAATCTGAATCTCTGTGAGTAGAACTAAATAATCTGTTTTAAAAAGCTCTGTGTACAATGAATTTGAGAACCACTAAGCTTCCCCCAAAGGTCTGTCAGTTTGTTGTACTGTGGGGGCTTGCGTGTTGCTGTAATGCTGAATGCTATGCCACCCATGGTAGACAGGCTAAAACAGATTTGGGAGAAGGACCCAGCAGTCCACTTCCAAAACAATTAGCCATTGAAAACCCTATGAGTACCAGAGAAGCACTTTCAAATATAGTGCTGGAAAATGAGCCCCCCAGGGTGGAAGGCATTCAAGAGATGAATGGGGAAGAGTTGCTTCCTCAATGTAGAGTTGATCTTAATGATGGGAATGAAGTAAAACCCCTGGGACCTCCATTTGCTCATGTGGCACAATGCAAAATGAGAAAAAATAGTGGCTGCCACAATGGACTCAAACATAAAAAGATCACGTGCATGGAACAGTGTTGGGTAGTGTTTCATTCTGTTGTACACAGAGTCACTATGAGTTGGATACGACTTGACAGTACCTAACAACAACAACAAAGCTAGACTACCTAAGAACTAAGAAGATTATAAATAATAGTTCTCATATCCTTCCTTTTGATCTTAGTCAAATCAGTACAATTGAAGGTTATATTGATTTCACATCCAGAGTCTAAAATCTGGAAATAAAATCTCTAGGAAAAAATATTCATTACAATATGCCATTTTAATTTCACAGAACAATCTAGCAGCTCTTCAAAGTTCATGATTAGGGAATTTTAATTGTATACCCAGTTTCAAGAAAAACTACCCAATGGCCAAATTTAATACAGTAACTTTCCAGTAATTTTCAAATAATTTTGTAACTTACCTTGTACTGCTCATTGGGGGCCACTTTGTTCCAGGGTTCTGGGTTATTCTTTCTGTCCCAACTAAAATGAATGAAATATTACATACAAAATGCTGAATCAATCTCTTCTTGCCTATTATTTTCCAACTGAAAAAGAAACATCAATTGTGGAAAAGTAGGAAAACTATTCATATATGCTAAGAAGTATTGAGGCAGGATAGAAAGACAGGGAAAATTAAGGGGACATAGGAAGGAACCGAGCCTCACCCTAGGATCTGGTTTAAGTCTCACTGGCTTCCAATCAAGAATTTCAACACAACCAAAAAAAGAAAACCGCTGTGAGGACTGCCTGCATAGAGACACTACTTTTGGGAGACACTTCAAATTAAAATGTTAAAATAAAATAAGCTATGCTTAGGGTCTAAATGTACGTGACCTCTGAGTTAAACCTTACTTTCTCCTCTGTAATCCTGTGCCTCTCTGAGAATCTCACAAACAAGATTATGGATTATGTTTAATAAACCTATAGAATGCACTAAAGAGAAATACCTTAGAAAGTATACCAAAACATTTTAATCATATAAATCTTCTAAACAATGAAACTTCTTTTGACCTGTTTTGGTCCATGTTTCTATTTTGTTGGCACTTTCCTCTCATCCCTAAACAATGTACCTTATAAGCCTCCTCACACGTCATTTACAAAAAGGGAAATTCTTTGATATAGAAAGAATAGGCAAACCAGCTCATTGTTTTGCTTAAACTTTGAACTGGCATGTCAATTACATCCTTTGAGCAATGCAATTTCAAAATCACACAATCATATATATAGCTATTATTAAGCTACTCAAATACTCTTCTTTCCCTTGAGAAGCCCACATCCAAGTCTTGGTTGTGTAATATAATTCTTCTCTTAAGTGATTCTCCCTCTTGAAAAGCCAGTATCCTAGTGTACTATTATTCTTTTCTTAAGCATCTATTTTTTTCTTTCCAAGTGCCCATGCTTAAATCTAAAGGGTACATTGTCTCTTATGCATAATTAATAAGCTCAGTAACCTTGTTCCACACATCCTGAGGTTCTTTTCTGAGATGGAGCCAATGACCCAGTCCCACCCGAGTAGAGGTCTCTGAGAGGAGGAATTCCTCAGGCTACAAAGTCTGCACTGCATCTGCCCACGGAAGCTAACACCATGATTAAGTATTTAAAAAAAAAATCATGGTATTATCTCAATCCTCAAAACATAAGATTTGGTATTAGCACTTCTACTTTAACAATAAGAAAATGAAACTCAGAGAAATTTGATAATTTATTGAAGCAGGAAAAGTAAATCACAGCAGCAGAACAAGGATCTGAACTTACTGTATGGCTACAAAAGTCAAGTTCATTCTACTGCATGATGTTATGTCCCCTAGAAAGACTGTGGCTCTTATACCACCTTGATAAGTCAGCAAAGTTTTAAACATTTTTAATACTTGCCTGACATCTGGATTGAACAATGCCAGTCGCAGCAGATACAGTGCTGCTCCAGTACCTCCTGTTCCAATAAATACGAAGAGGGGGATCAACTAGAACCAAACATAAGACAGAATTAATAGCCAAATTCCTTTACATTGAGAGTACAGGAGTTTCTGCACATTAATTTCTAAATCACAAAATTTCCTAATGAGCTATTTTGCTAGTTTGTTTTAAAATGTGAATAAAGATAGACCGCAGATGGAAATAAGATTCTTTATAACTGTGTTATAAAAAAATGGAATTTGCAAAGAATGTTAGGATGATTCTGGTATAACAGTCTGATTTCTTAATGTGGAGCAAATTATATGTAAATCTTTAAATTTCAAAAAAAAAAAAAAAAAAACTCTCAAATCGTTTCCTTTATGTCAAAGCTGAGGGAAAAACGCTCTTTGAAAACTACTTAAGTGTGCCTCCAAACAGATGTATAAAAAAACATAGTCTCTGTGAAATAAGGAAACCGAATAGGCTGAAAGACACACATCTATTGCAAATATTAGCTTTAAGCAAAAGTAAGAAAAAGACTGAAGCCTGTATAATTAATTGAGTTTTAGGTCTACAGCATGTTGTTGTGCCAGAGGAAAATGAGACATCAAGGAAACTTAAAAATGCAATTAAATTCTGCACTAACAAATTCAACAAATGTCTAGGCGTCCAGAACAAGCTGAGGATTCCAAGATCAAAACCCTCTTATATTCCAGAATGCCTGATGGTGCACTGCGGTGAACACAAGATTCTCAAGAGACATTATAACTGATAGGGAACCTGACCTTTGTTGTACTCTTTTAACTTACTCAACCTACATCCACTCCTCTTGGACCATTCAACCTGCGAGAGGGCTCCGGCACCAAATAGTTCCAACATACACAATGTAGTTTAATTTCCTCATGGGTGTCCCTCACTTTCGGCCTGCCGGCCAAAACCCCACAAGGTACGGCGGAGTGGTCGCAGCTCAAGGGCCTCTCGGGCAAGCAGGACAACTTAAGGCGAGGCAGGGTCTGGCCCCAAGGACAGCAGGGGCTGTGGAAGGTAGCTCCCAGGGGGCTGAAGCAGCCCCAGCACCACACAGAACAGACAAGGGAGGTCACTGGGAAAGGGATCGTGAACTTACGCTTGGATGCCTCTTGGCCTGACCGAGCACCTGGCGTAACATGTTTGCAGCAAAGGCCTACGGTCCAAACAGGAAGACACACAAACTAATCAGGCCCGACACTAACTACCCTTTGCAACCCGGCTCTGCGGACGTCCAAAGTCACCCAGGCCCTCCTACCTGAAGGACCCCTGGCTCGGAGGGCTGCCTGCGGCAAGAGAGCCCGGATGCGGCTGCCCTTTATAGTGCCTGCTTTGATGCAGTATCTCATGCCCCTGCACTAACCCCACCCGACTATCACCATCCCACTGTAAAGCAAAATGTCCTTCATTTCTGTACAATGTGTATTTCTAACGGGTACCTTTTGCCTCGAAATTAGAACTCTTCGACTGACCAGACAGGCACTTTTCCGGCGTGTTGAGAATTGGGGTCGACCAGCCGGCGACCGGCAGCGCGCCCTGAGGGTGGGGCCTCTCGCAAGTCTCCCCGGAGCCGGGCCGCGCGCCGACGCACTGGGGGGCGCGCGTGCCGGGCGCGCGCCAGGCGGTCCTGACAGCCGCTCTGGGAGCTGGGCGGCGCCTCTGGCCGCGCAGCACCCAGCGTCTGGAGAGCGGGTCGAGTCTCTAGGCGCCAAGGTCAGCAGCTGCGGTTTAAGAAGACTCCAGCTGTTTCCTGTCTTGGTCGCTTACGGGCAGTAGTTAAAAATTAGTACATGATTTAAAGATGGCTACATTCTCCTCAGAGCTGGGCTTTAACTCAGTTGGTACAGCACTGCTCTGCAGTCTCTGAGGTCCTGGGTTTGATTCCCAGCACCGTAAAAATGGGAAAAGGACAGGGCAATCCATTCCCAAGCCAATCCTGAAACAGCCATTGAAAACCCTATGAGAGGTCGCTATGAGTCGTACACGACTCAAGGCACCTAACAACATAGTCTCCTCAATGTGACCTCTAATCCCTCAGGTCTTGGGCCTCTGACAAAGAACTTCGCAAAAAACCTTGGAAAAAACCTTTCTCCTTGATCCAGAAATTGTGTTCTTCGTGGTCATGTTACTACAAATAACCTTTTCTACCCTTCTAATTTAATCTCCTTTTATCTTTTTTGTTTTTTTACTCAAAAGTCTTATGTGGGACAGGCTTCATGGGCACTTGGAATTACAACCGACAATCTGAGCCACCTCCAACCTACTAGTTAGTCTAAAGCATTAATCAAGTGATCAAGCAAGTAACAAGGTCTAAGTAGAGAAGTCTCCTCCAAAAAAGGTTCCATTTGACATTAACCAAGTGAAAACAGCAGAGGCAAGTGTAAATGTTGTTGTTCTTAGGTGCCATCGAGTTGTTTCCGACTCATAGGGTTTTCAATGGCTGATTGTTTCAGAATTTCCTTGGGAGTGGATTGCCACGTACTTCTCCCAGTTTTGTGGTGCTGGGAATTGAACCCAGGACCTCAGAGACTGCAGAGTGGCGCTCTACCAACTGAGCCATATAGCACACATCAACCATGTGACGGTCTCAAGCTTGCAGAACTGTTGAGGAACTGGAAATCTAGTATGACTGGAACTTGAAGAGGGAGAGCAAGTTGGGGACCAGATCTGGGCCAGTGGCCCACTTACATGTGAGCTTTATGCTGGGAACTTTTGGAAGCTCACCAAACAGAAGATTCTGTGGTTTTAAATGATTGCTTTGTCTATGAAGAATGATGTAGAAGGGATAAGCATTAAAAGGGAGATACCTGGAAAGAGGCCTGTGCAACAGTCCATATGAGACAGAATAGTAGCTTGGACTAATGCAGAGAGTATGATGATTTAAAAAAAAAAAAAGATTCCAGAGGTATTTAGGTGTTTGTACCAACAGGATTTGGTACAAACCAAATGGTTATACCAAATTCTGGTACAAACCAAATGGTACAAAACAAATGGTTGTACAAACCATTTGGTTGGTTGAATACAGGAAAGTAAGAAGAAAAAGAGTCAGGAATAATTTCACAGCTTTGATTGTGACCAGCTGTGTAGATATTAATGCCAATCATTGACCTAAGATAATCTAGAAACTGATGGATAAATGCCTGTGTAAAATCCAACTGAATTTCTATAGAGCAGATAGAGATCTAGACGGGAAGAATAAATTTAGGACTCAGTATGTTGGTGGGAAATGAACCATATAACTGAATGGGATTGCTTAGAAAGAGAAATTTGAGTGAAAAAGAGGCAGAAGGCATAGAGTTAAGGAATTCTAACATGCAATGTTTGGGAAAGGAGATATAACCAGCATGTAGGAAAAAAAAAAACAAATGATGACTGATAAGATGATATGTCATGAAGCTTATGAAGACTAGCATCTTTTTTCATTCATTCAGCAAATCTTTGGTAATGACCTACTCTGCTCCAGGCACTGTTTTGGGTACTAGAAATACAGCAATGAAGAAGAAAATTATTCCATCCTAACAGATCTTACCTACTGAATGAGGAATACAAACAATAAAAAGATAAAATAATTGAGATAGTGATAGATAAGCTAATAAAATAGAAAGAAAGAGAAAATGACATGGAGGGGTGGAGGAGAGAAGGTTACTTTAGTTAGGGTGGACAAGGAAATATCCCTCTGAGGATACCTAAATTGAAACCTAAATGAAAAGGAGGTGACCTAGTGAAGGTCTAGGGAAGAACATTCTAATTGGCCAGAGAAATGGCTTTGAGATTTTAAGTAACAACAAAACATAAGAAAAAAACAGTATTCAAAGAAGGCAGATCCATACCAAATGAGGAGAAAAAAAGAGATCAGTGAGGTGATAAAGTTCTCTCTGACATTTTATAGACTGTGGTAAGCAGTATGTCTATGTTAAAAATCAACACACACACACACACACACACACACACACACACACACAGAATGTAATTAGGCATGAACAAAGAAACCTAACATTAATAAGTGCAGAAAGCTGTCAGCAAAGATATCACAAGGAGAGAAGACATCTTGAATATTTTATTTTGAATAATAACTGTTGGTAATAAAATAAGTAAACAGATACATATGAATACCATTACTCATAAGAAAATAAAACCCGGTAACTTTTTGTCATTATCCTAGTTTCTAGAGGTAATAATATGCATAGCTAAGTGATGCCTTTGGAAGTGTTAACCAAGCCAAGTTACAGAATATAAACTTCACTAAATATCAACAACATGTCAAATTGAAAAGGTTTAAATTTTGCACATAAAAGTAAGAAGAAGGAGTATGTGACCTATATTTTAAGCAGGGTTAGGTAGAGTAGAAGTGACAGTCTAGAAAAAGAAGCCATGATAGAGTAGATATTGCAAAATTCAATGTCAGCTTCAGAAGTAGGAATGGTATATGTGATAGATTATATTATAGATATCATTTATTTGCCATATTAATGTCAGGCCTGATAAGATGGCTTGCTTTATTAGTAAATGAAATATGAGAAGTAACATGTGTTATGCATAAGCATAAGCTTTAGGAATCAATATGTACCATATACTCTCCTCTCTTTCTGCCACAAGATTGAGCAATGTTCTAGGCAGAGGCTGCTCTATCAGCATGGGTGTCAAAGTGAGAACTACTTGGAAAAGAGCCATTGCTGACCTGCAGTGGACATGTATTGAGAATGATAAATAAACCTTTATTGTTACAAGTCACCAGATGTGAGATTACTGCTTTGTTACTGTGGCATAGCAAGTCTCAAAAAGAATCATAGGTATGGCAATTGGTACTTGGAGTTGACTAGAATCAAATAGAAAAGGAGTAGACTACATACTACTAAAAGACTTGGATTAAACAAACTGTGACTCTTTGAGATGCAAAATGATACTTAGGCTCCCCAATCTTCTAAAAGTAAGAAGCAGATAGAAAGAGGTACTTATTGTCCAAGGACTTCCTATTCTGACCTGTCTTTCTTAGACGGATTTAAAGTAAGAATCATGGAGAAGAGTGGACTAAAAATAATCCCCACATAGCAAAATCATGGTCTAATCAAGGGCTGTTCCCAAATTTCAGTAAGGAGCTTCTACCCAATGAAATTTCAAGACTACCATGTAGCTCCCATTCTTTCCATTTCCGAATAAGATTATTCATTGTAGTTATCCAGTCTCTGTTCCACCGTTGTATTTTCAGTGTCATGGGGCAATGAAGTCTTTATTACTTCATAGATCTTCAGATCAAGAGAAGGTATACCTAGAACGAAGACAGCAGCATCTGACTGGGGGTAAAGCTTAGTGCTAGAGTGCTTGCCTAGCAGGCTTGAGGCTCTAGGTTCCATGCCCAGCACTAAAAGATTGAAAAGGAGAAGGAAAAAATGGAAGGATGGAAGAAAAAAAGAAAGGAAGGGAGGGAGTGAGGGAAGGAAAAGGAAGGAAAAGAAAAGAGAAAAGGAAAAGAGACTACAGTGTTATTCATAGATTAGACTTTGAGTTGGAGAAGATGGCAAGTAAGACTTTTAGGTTCTCCTCCAGTGGTAAGTGAGCGTGTGTGTGTGTGTGTGTGTGTGTGTGTGTGTGTGTGTGTGTGTGCACGTGCGTGTTTGTGTGTGTGTTTGACTCAGGGCTTGAGCCCATGGCCTCACACATGCTTTGCAAGTGCTCTACCCCCATCCCATTTTATACTTATTATTGTGGGACAGAGTCTCACTAAATTATGCAGGCTGCCTCTGGCCTTGAACTTGGGATCCTCCAGCCTCCATTTCCAAGTCACTGGGATTACAGATGGGCACCACTGCACCCAGCGTGAATACATCTTAATAAAAGTGAGGCCTGAATGTAAAATAGAGACCTAAGTGAGTACAGTCAGAAGGGTAGACTTAGTTAGATTAGCTTTTTGTTCACAGGTATTTAATGTCCTTACTGAGAAAAGATTATATTTAATCTCCCTGTTGACATCAGGCTTAGCCAAATGACTTGATTTGGGCAAGGGAGCATACAAAATCAAAATATGAATAATACACAAAGAATTAAGACTGTGAGATCTGTGAAGTACTTAGTACAGATTGTGACATTGTATAGTTAGTTAGTTAGTTAGGTGCCGTCCAGTCGGTATCCAACTCATAGTGACCCTCTGTACAACAGGGGAAACACTATTGTCAGTGCTTCTCTGCTGTTCATAGGGTTTTCAATGGCAGATTGATTTTTGGGAGGGGGTTGCCAGGTCCTTCTCCCAAGCCTACAGCTTCTGGTCTCCCCAGGTGGTCTCCCATCCAGGTACTAACCAGGCCCGACTCTGCTTAGCTTCCGAGATCTGACGGGATCGGATGCCATAGGGCTACGGCTGCAGGCTTGACATTGTATAAGACTATGTAAAATGATCAGCCAAAAGAGAAGGATCTTTGGATTTTGCATAAATAAAATATCCTAAACAAAACAGAGAGAAATGAAAGTTCATAGTGTAAGTACAGTGTGTGGAGGGAACTGAGATACATATAGTGTGATTGGCACCTAAGTTGCCTAGGGAGAAGATGTGAGAAATGACATAGAAAAAGTTAACTCAGATTTTTGAGTATTTGATATTTAGAATTTTATCTTTTAGGTAATGCAGACTCAAAAAATAGTTTTATATCTAAACATAGAATAAAACAACTGCAGGGCCTAAGATCTTGAATAAATTGGACCTATTCTCCTCTGATATTTGTGCTGCCTGGATTTCTTGGTCCTTTGTTTTCTTTAATTTTGAAGATACTTTTAAAATGCAAAGCAAATAAATATTAGCTATCCAAATTAAATGAAATTTTATGGTGAATAGTTCTACAAAAAAGCCTATCAATATCACCTAAGATAAATTATTTCTTTTGTATATTTTCCCTGAAAATTCTGGAAAGTATAGTGATTATGTGTTGTTATTAATGCATGACAGTAAAGAAATAGCTTCTTTAGAAAAAAATAATTTGATAAGTGAGCCATGGAGTATAATTATATTAATGTAAATTGAAGGCATAATCTTATATTTTTTATTCTGTTTGCAGTTATGCTTTTAATTATTTTTGTAGTAGATAAATTGACAACTAGAGTTGGTTTTTCTGATGGCACAAATGCAAATTATACCTTCACTTGTTGATAAAGATTCTACAGCTATCCATAATCTAAAACCAAATATGTTCTTCTACTGGTATGGCTTTTTAGCATAAGCTATAATTAATTATAAAATTTCTATTAGAAAATGAAAACATTTTTAGGTCTGTGAAAGTTTACTCCCATTGTTATAAATCTCAAAGCTTCACTGTCATCAGTTTAATTAAATACTCAAAGTACTTTAATGTACAAAATTCAATGAATAATAAAAAGCAGAGAAACTAACAATTTTAAATAATAGCAATTATTTTCACTGAAACTTTCTGGCTAAATAATGTTTTAGGAAAATGTATTTATACTCTTTTGGAATATTATGTCAAATACCTAGATTTTCAGATTTATAGCCTTTTTAGCTTATCCATGTGCTGTCCTTCTTGGGAGTTGCCACTTGTTAATTTCTCTTTAATTTACTTTCTGTGAAGTTAAAGATAGAAATAATTTCATGTCTATGGATCTTTTCTATGGATCCCTTAATTCATTCAGTCATTTGCTCATTCATTTATTCATTCATTAAACATATGGAGAGTCTAGAAAGTATTGTTCGGTGTGCTGAGTACTTACGATAAGAAGATTAATACACTGGTGTCTTCCTTCAACACTATGTAGTATAGTAGGATGGGCAGACATATTACAAAGCTTTATGATAAGTACTGCAAGAGGAACTGGTATATTGCTTAAATTACTGGGTGTATAATGGTGCCACTTAACAGAATCAGGAACATGAAATCATTTTGGGGATTGTTGAGTCTAAGATACCAGTGGAATATTTCCAGTTAGAGATGCCTAACATTAGGGGAAACATGACTCTTGACCTCAAGACAATGGAGCTGGGTTGGGGGTACAGTTTGAAATAAAGGGCCTAAAGATAAGAGCTAATGCAAGGGAAATTGATGAGCTTTTCTACAAAGAACATGCAAAAAGGAAAGTGTAAGAAGGGAAGAGGGTCAATGCTAAAGCCCTGGAAAACAAGAACAAATGAAGATCGGACCAGGAAGGAGGAAACAGTAAAGTTAAATCAGAAACAAAAGTAGATATATCAGTAAGGGTTCAATTAGAGAAACCTAACTCCTAGGATATATACTTATATAATAAAGAATATATTATAAGAAATTCACATGATACAGTTTGTAGAAGCAGTGTTTCCTAGGCTGCCTGTAGTTAGCAAGGGAGGCAATCAAGAAGGGAAGAGGGATGTGAAGCAAAGAAACAAAACTGCATCAGAGCCTGTGGGATGAGTAGAACCCATGAGGACACAGAGACCCTGTTGGTCTCTTGTTGCTTCTAAAGTCCCTCAATGATATGAGTGCCGTACAGAAGGAACTGGGGCTGTGGTTTAGCTCAGTGGGTAGAGTACTGCTCTGCAATCTCTGAGGACTTGGTTCAATCCCCAGCAATGCAAAAACAGGAGAAAGAAGTGGCAATCCACTCCCAAAGCAATCCTGAAGCAATTAGCTATTGAAATTCCTATGAGGGTCCCTATGAGTAGGGCCTGATTTGACAGCACCCAACAACAACAACAGAATGAACAGGAGCCCTTTCTCATGAAATTAAATGTAAACCTAGTTTAGAAATATAGAAACTAAGGAAGGAATTTGGTAAGAACAGGAATACCAAAAGGTGCTCTAGTTTATTCCATGTATGCCAGACATACTCCTCTTCAACTCCATTGAGCTGTATTTCCCAAAGGCCCCTTGATAATGAAGATCAATGATCTAACCTAATGGAATAAATCCCTTTACCTGTTTGCCTGTTTATTCACTGGCATGAAGGATTGGAAGTGAACAGGTAGCAGATTAAACATCTAGTTTAATAGAGTCACTTCCATATCTCCTAATAGAAGCAGTCCTCCCTAGAAACTAAGACTTCCAGACCAGCAAAGCTCAGAGTTGCCAAGATGGGAAGTCAAAATTTCACTAGTGAATCATTAGGAATCATAGTAAGAACAGCCACTCTCATATATTCTTCCTTGAATCTGGCAAATTGCAGCATATACTGTTCACCAAGTTAGAGAATATATAACATCATAGAGTAATTATTACAACTCACCATGATGTTGTTCCATGTTTTAAGGTGATAGAGCATATGGTACAACCAGTAAATTCCATATATACAAACCCATTGCCATAGTTCAATTGCTGTAAAATGAGTTTGTTGGTCAGAAGATCACACAGAATCTCATTATGGTAAGACATTTTGTAAGTTAACCAAAACATCGCAGGCAAGCAAGTCAAATACATGTCTACAGTGTCTATGCTATTGATAACAAAGCAGTGTCTCTTCCACAATCACTCATGTCGTCCTTTACTCTAGCAGCTCTTTGCTGAGCATCCATCCGGAACACAATTAGCTTTAGACTCTGCCAATTCTAAACCTCTGTCCACATGTCTCTTTTCCACATCTCATCACCAATTTTCCAGTTACGTTCTTTCCAAATTGCTGGCCATCCAGCCAAAACATTAGCCACACACACTAGTTAGTATAGATCTGTATCTCTGACCATCTTTCATTCCAAATAAAAATGGATACCCTAGCAGCTTCACTCAGGTAGAAGACCTGTGATTTTTTGTGAGATTTATTTCCTACCAACTAACCCACATGTGTCTTCAGCAGTACCATTGTGGCATCTGATCCCATCAGATCTTGGAAGTTAAGCAGGCCTGGTTAGTACTTGGATGGGAGACTACCTGGGGACACCAGGTACTGTAAGGTTGGGAGAAGGACCCAGCAACCCATTCCCAAAAAACAATCTGCCATTGAAAACCCTATGAACAGCAGAGAAGCACTAACAATACTGTTGCACCTGTTGTAGGATCACTATGAGTGGATACCAACTCGACGGCACCTAACAACAACAACCCACATGTATTTACTAATATGTTTAGAGTAGTTTTTACTTCTCTGTTACCAGGTCCAATTTATATGATACTGTCAGCACAACTGACAAGCATTACTCCCTATGCAATAAAGACATGAATCAGGGCCCTTTAAGCAATGCTGGATAATTGACATAACATGGAGATGAGACATTAAAATATATTACTAGTCAACAGAAAGGAAACTACTTTTGATATTTTCAATAGCAACTTTAGATGCAAAAGCATTAGCCAGTTCAAATGCTAAGCACCAGAAGCCAGAGTGTGTATTGATTTTCTCCAGCAACAAAACTGCATCTAGAACTTTAGCTACAATTAAAGTCAACCCCTGATTGGCTTGCAATAATTCAGTCATTCTGTAAGAACCATCCTCCTTCTCTACAGTCCCAATATGTTAAGTAGAATGGGGTTGTGGTAATAATCACCACCCCTATGCCTTTCAAAACTTATAATGGTGTCACTAATCCTTTCCATCTTCTAAGAATGTGGTATTGATTTAGATTTACTATTTTAGAGGAACCTCTCATGGCCTCCACTTCTCTTATCTGGGTGGTAAAAATCAAGGTAAGAATTCTGCCAGGTAATTACTATATCCATGGCAATCAGGCATTCTGGAACCATAGAAACATCTTTTGGGTAGGTTTGGAGACCCACTGAGTATACCATGAAATGAACACGAGCCCCAAACTCCATAACCTCTATAAGGATGTACTCTAACTAGTGGACTTCAATGATGTTTAGTCCCTGGGAATTAGTGTTAATTCAGAGATAATGTCAAGCAACCCTTGAAAACACTGATTTGCAGTATTTCCCCTTCCTCAAGGTGTACTTGTATATATCCTGCAAAATCACTGCACGTTTCTTTGGGGAAGGATAAAAGGACAATATGCAACATAATTTTTGCCTATGTACCTGGGTTCACACGTGAGGAACCTCAGTCCTTTCTTCATCCCAGTGGCTTTGGATCTGTGAATTGGCTCAAAGCTGTTAAAATTGGTTAAGGATCTGCAAACTTCCAATGTAGTAATTAGTGACAGGTTTTTATTCATCAGTCCTAATTTTTTCTGCTTATACATGCCAAGAAGGCTTACCAGTCATCTTAGTTCTAGAAACTCTATGATTACCTAGCCAATGGAAAACATTTTTGCAGAGATAACTATTCTTATTACTTCTTTGGCTCTCTTAGGTGTTACAAAAATGTGCCACCTCGTATTTGGTGATTTGAGTACTACCACTTGGCCCCTACTACCATTTCATCCTATAAATGGTAGTGATTCTTCACTGAATTCAGAAAGCCTATTCTAGAATTTCTCTCCCTAATTATATTTTTCAAAACTTTGAGTGTCTTCTGGACACTCACAAGGGGAGTATTCGGTGGATGGGTGAGCAGTTCTTATGTGTTTTATGTAGTAACTCCTCCTAATCACTCTAATCTTCCTGAGTCTTTTGATACCTTCTTTTGTGTTGTCCTAGTAAAATTTTGGCATTTCAACTTCTTTTTATGTAGGCTACCTTTTGGTTCAGGTTTTAACAAATGAACAAAGAAAACTATTAGAGCCACCCTCAACTCCACAGACTAAGACACCAGGTCGAGAGTCTCTGCTTAGTAAGGCCATTTTAATAAATTTGACTTGACCCAACTTTATATTCCTTCCACCCTGATCCCCAAATCTTAAGATCCATACACATATACATTTGCCAGATTTTTGTGTATTTAAGTTGGTAAGATCAGCCAATTCTATTGGAGCAGAATGTTGCTCCTAACTTTGGATCTCACATTGGAATCTGTACCTAAGTGTGATTATAAATCTAAAATCAATGAGAGATGGTAAGAAAAAATAGACCCTTGCAAAGCAATCACCTCTTGTAAGGCTATTAGAGATCCTTCAGTTAGGGTTAGCCTGACAACTTGAGGCACAGAAGTACTTATTCTACTAGCAAAAAGGACTTAACACAATTTCAGATTAAAGGTCCTCAACTTCATCTGAATCTACTCTTATATCTCCATTACAATTTTCAGTAATATCTTAACATTAGTATAAGAAATTCTGCAAAGCTTGGAATTTAGTTTGCAAACTTCAGCCATTCGTAGATTTTAGATTTTGGTTTGGCTAGATGTTGAGCTTGATTTTCTAAAACATCAGCCCTGTAGCTATAGGAGATAAAAAGTTTCTTGTAGAAAAGTCTAAGACGGTTTAGCTTAGCTGGTAAAGTGCCTGCTCTGCACACTCTGAGGTCTTGAATTCAATCACAAGTATTGCAAAAGTGGGAGAAGGACCTGGCACCTCACTCCCCAAACAATCAACCATTGAAAACCATATGAATAGCTGACAAGTACTGACACAGTGCCAGGCATGGCATATGTCAGGTTATGTTTCACTTTATTCTACACAGGGTCACTATGAGTCAATTCTGACTCAACAGAACCTAACAACAAGAAGACATTTTCAAGTCACTTATGGAGAACATCATCTTGTCATTTCTTACTTCTGAGTGCTGGAGAACATTTACAAGCAATTACTTCCATTAAACTCTTCATTCCCACTAAAATGTTTGATGATAGCAATTACTTTACCACTCAAAGATTTATCTTCTATAGACACTGAATTACAGGTATCTATAAGAGGTGATTTGGGGGCTTTATTGTTCTTCTCTTTCTTTCTTTTTTCCTTCCTTCCTTCCTTCCTTCCTTCCTTCCTTCCTTCCTCTTTCTTTTTGTGCACAAGATAATTTAAGTAATTCTCTTGTTGTGATATGCCATGGACTGCCAATCCCCCCTTTTTGAATTGAAAAGAGTCATTAATGACTTTTAATCTAATCGGATCAGAGAACTAATGCTGAATAACTCAGAACTCAGAATTGTTACTGAGAATCATCCATAAAGATCTTTCTTCTGATACAAAATTCTGTCAAGATTTTTTCAGAGAAAAAAATAAGTAGGAATGACATAAAATATGGAGTATGGATAGGAATATGATCTGCTACATTTGTGGGAACTGACTGAACAGTTCTGTATAGACATTGTACAAATAATTGCTTTTTTGTGAAGGTTTGTTGCCATTTTTCAATTTTTTTCATTGTAAAATACATATAACATTTGCCATTGTAACCATTATTGAGTATATAATTCAGATATGATAAGCATATTAAATAATTCATATCATTGTGTAAGTATCAATTTCAAATCTGATACTTCATTTTTGCAAATCTGAAGTGGTATACCCATTAAACAATAATTCCCCCTTTCTGCCTCTCCCAACCCCAGATTTTTCTTTCTGCTTCTATGATTTTGACTACTCTTTTTACCTCATATAACTGGAAACATACCTTATTTGTCTTTTTGTGATTGGCTTATTTCACTTAGCGTAATGTTTTCAAGTATCGCTCATGTTATAGTATTTGCCAGAATTTCTTTCTTTTTTAAGACTGAACAATAATCCATTGTATTTTATTTTTCCATCATTGCTGGGTCCAGATCCACTCATGATGGGTAGACAGAGTCCCCACATGAGGAAGAGTATCTTTAATAAAGGCATTGGAAGGAAAATCCACCAAAAGGGGAGGAGTACTCTAGCCTCAGAGGGAAAGTCTTCTGAAAAGGGAATAGTACCTCCAAAAAGAAGGTCTCTTCATGGAAAAGGACTTGGAACCTCATCTTTTCTTTTTCTTAAATATTAATTGGTCACTATTGTAGATTTCTGGGAAATATTAATGAAAAATATATAATCTTCTGGCTCTGTGGGCAATGCTAATTCAGACTGGGAGTTGACTAGCCTCAGGCTTTCTTGAGCATGAAATTCCTGAATGACTTCCAACAGCATAAACTCCATAAGCAAAACCCTTTGTACTGACAGCTCTCCTGTAAGCAAATCATTTTGATAAGATAAAGCACCCATTTGTCATAAAAATGGACTCAATGGGGTGACACACAAGTGACATCTAACCTCCCTAAATTCCTGCATGAAGTTAAGAATAGTTAATTTTACAGGAGATATAGATGCTCAGGTCATCTTGGTTTATCTCTTTAAAGTAAACACAATTTATCTCTGAGTTCATCTCCCACTTTGATTAACCATCTGACACTCATGTGACAATTTGATCAGGTGATTGTTGACAAAACTTTGATGTAATCCATCAATGCAACCAACTTCACACTGCCTCCAAGCTGCTCTGTCTGTTGCCCATCGCCCACTCCTCCTCATCTGCCTTCAGGAAACCCTGGATCTTAGGCTGCAGCTGGTCTGTGGCACATCATCAAACATGTAGTTTGCTTCTACCTCTTGGCTACCATTAATAACTCTACTATGAACATAATTCACCTTTGTTATGGGGTAAGGAGAGTGGTGCAAACATTTGAATTTCTTATGAACCCCAATGTCAGGCCTGCTCTAGTGAACCCCAGAACCAAAATGCCTCTTTGTGCCTGAGCTTCAGGCTGGCCACTGGGACCCTTGATTTCAGGCTTGCTCATGTGGACCAAAGCTACATGCTCACTCAGTGACCCACCCACTCAGTCACCCAGGCATCAGACTAGTCTGCCAAAGGACTTCAGCAACAAGCCCATCACTTGACCCCTAGCAGATGGTCCATCCAGGCTCTTTGGCCTGGCTGAATGGTGAAGGGCTTTCCCTGCTGAATCTAGTCTGTAAAGCCTGGAAGAGGTACCTACTTTTTCAAATGCACACCTTTAATCCCAGGGGCTCAGGAGGCAGAGGCAGGAGGATCACAATTTCAAGCTAGAGGGGGCCTGTGTAATTTAGCAAGACCCTGTCTCAAGATAAAAAGTAAAAAACGGATTGGGGTGTGGCTCAGTGTTAGAGCACTTGCAAAGGATGCATGAGGCCCTGGGTTCAAATCCACAGTAGCACAAAAATAAATAAATAAAGAAAGAAAGAAAGAAAGCATCAATAATTAAAGAAATGGAGATTTAAGCTGGTTTGGTGACACATGTCTGTAATCCCAGTATTTAAGAGGCTGAGGTAGGCAGATCATGAGTTTGAGGCCAGACTGAGGTGCATGGTAAGATCCTGTCTCAAAAATAAAATAAAACAGAAACACAGATTTATAAATTTCCAAAAAAAGAGTTCAAATGCATAGAAGTGGACAGAAGATTGGTGATTTTCAGGGACTGAAGATTCGAAAGACAGGGAGATGTTAGTCAAAGGGTACAAAGTTTCAGCCATGCAAGATAAGTTCTGGAAATCTAATGTATGGCATGGTGGTTATAGTTAATAGCATTGAATTTTATGTTTGAAATTTCTAAGAGAGTAGATCTTAAATTTTCTTACTATAGAAGAAGTGATATGAGGAAATGAAAATGCTAATTATCTTGAGTATGGTAATCCTCTTACAGTGCTTTCATATATTAAAATATTAGTGTACATTATAAGTATATAGTTTAATTTGTCCATTGTGCCTTAATAAAGCTGCATATAAAAATGAGTGTAGCCTGGTGTGGTAGCCTATGCCTGTAATCTCAGCAACTCTGGAGGCAGAGGGAGGAGGATTCCAAGTTTGAGACAAGAGGCAATCTGCGTAATTTAGTGAGACCCTGTCTCAAAAAAATACAAAAGCAAATAAAAAAACAATACAAAACAAACAAAAAGTGAGTATAGATTTTTTAAAAAGAAAAAGAAAATCATTGGACCACATATGAGAGGATTTATTTCCAGGATTTCTATCCTATTTCACTGGTCTATAAGTCTGTCTTTATGCTACATACTGTTTTGATTACTCAAATAATTAGCTTGGTACTAAGTTTTGAAATCAGATAATGTGAGTTCTATAACTGTTCTTTTTTCAAGATTTTTCTGGGGTAATCAGGATGCCTTGAATTTCCAAATAAATTTTAGGGTGTTTCTATTTCTGCAAAAAATTTCATTAAGATTTTGAGAGGGATTGCACTGAATCATTTTGGATAGTATTAACATCCTAACAATATTAAATCCGCTAATCCACGAATACCTGCAGGGGTGTCACTGTGGCGTCCAATCCTGTCAGATCTGGGAAGCTAAGCAGGGTTGGGCCTGGTTAGTATTTGGATGGGAGACTGCCTGAGAACAGCAGGTGCTGTAGGCTTAGAAGAAGACCTGGCTACTCACTCCCCCCAAATAATGTTGCACTGAAAACCCTATGAATAGCAGAGAAGCAGTAGCAGTAGTGTCTCCTATATGGATTGTCTTTCCATTTATTTACATCTTCTTTCCATCCACCTATATGGATTGTCTTTCCATTTATTTACATCTTTAATTTTTTTCAGTAGTGTTTTTTAGTATTCGTTATACAAGTCTTCACATTCTTGGTTAATCTCTAAATATTTTATTCTTTTTGACGCTATTGTAAATGGGATTGTTTTGTTAATTTCCTTTCAGACTGTTCATTGTTACTGTGTAAAAATGCAACTAATTTTTTTTATGTTGGCTTTGTATTCTGTAACTTTGCTGAATTTGTTTATTCATTGTGACTTTTAAAATTCTTTTTTAATAACAGAGTTTTAAATGAAATAGTCAAGGTTTCTACATATGAGATCATCTCATCCGAAAACAGACATAATTTTATTTCTTCTTCTAATTTGGGTACATCTTATTTCTTTTTCTTGACTTATTGATCTGGCTAGGACATCTACTGTTGTATGGAAGTGGCAAAAGTAGGCATACTTACCTATATTCTCTTCTTAGAGGAAAATGTTTCAGTCTTTAGCCATTAAGTATGATGTTCACTCTGCACTTTTCTTATATAGATTTTGTTGAGATAATTTTCTTGTTTTCTCTTACTTTGTTGATTGTTTTTTATTATGAAAGGGCATTGAATTTGGTTGAACACCAGTTTGGCATTGTGATTTTCATGTGCTTTTTCATCATTCTTTTAATGTGGTATCTTACATAATTTTCAAACATTGAATCACCCTTGCACTCCAGGAATAAATATCACTCGGTCATGAGATATAATTCTTTTAATTTGCTGCTGAGTTTAGTTTATTACTATTTTGCTGAAGTTTTTTACATCAATATTTATAAGGGACAGATTGCTGTTATGCACAGTACAGGTTTAAAGTCTTCTAGGTAAACAGTCTTGTCTAAGACTTGGAGATGAAGGAGGAATTTAGGAGGAGTTCAAGGAACTGCAATCTGGAGTGCTACACCCAGGAGTTGCACTCTGTGGCCTATAATTATCAGAAGATGAAGATGGATATCTGGTGAGAACCATCCAACCAGGTCAATGGCAATATTCATAAGTTACAACAATACCAAGTGCCTGAATCAACACTGTTAGCATCAAGGGAATGTGTCACTTCCTTTCTGTAAATTAAATTTCAGGAAGGTCACCTGGCACACGCTCTACTCTAATTATGCAGGAAAGAAATTCCTGCTCACAGTAGTGCTTCTCCAGCAACATACAGCTGTATAGTTTCCCCACATCCTAACCAATATTTTATATAGTTTGTCGCACTATTAAGCCATTGTACTTCAGCTTCATACTTTTCCTCATCTTATGTATTTCTTTTCTTTTTTATATAATATTTATTTTTTTCCTGTATTGGTAAATGTTGGTGGGGTACAGAGTAATACAGCATTGGTTACACTTTTATCAACTTATAAGGTTTATGGAATCTTTTGACTAATATGTAGTAAAACTCATATGCATATTTGGGTTATGTTCCCCTATTTTTTCCTTGTACTCATGATGTTGCATCATTTACATTGAGATTATCATCTCCACCTTTATCCTAGCACATTGTTTCTCCTCTCCATCCCACCCGACACAATATTTACTTCCCTTTGCTAGTTCCCTCCCTCCTTCTTTCTACTCTTTATATTTTCCCTTCTTCACAAAGTTTAAGTGTGCATTTTTATATATCAACTTATGTATAGGATTTTTCTTCCTTTAAGTAAGATTTAGCTCCCACATATGAGTGAGAAAATATGGTATTTCTCTTTTTGAGCTTGGGTTACTCTCTGGTTCCATCCATTTTGCTGCAAATGACATTTCATTTTTTTTTTTTTTTACTGCTGAGCATTATTCCTTTGTGTATATGTACCACATTTTTTTTATCCATTCGTCTATTGATGGGCACCTTGGCTGGTTCCATATCCTTGCTATTGTGAGGAGTTCTGCATTGAATATGGGGATACAGGTGTCTCTGTGATATGATGACTTGTTTCCCTTGGAGTATATTCCCAGTAGTAGTACAACTGGGTCATATGGCAGTTTTATTTTTAATTTTCTGAGGTATCTCCATATTAATTTCCAAAGTGGTTGAACCAATTTACATTCCCACCAACAGTGTAAGAGGGTTCTTTTTTCTCCACATCCTCACCCAGCATTTGGTATTATTTGTTTTCCTGGTCTTGGCCATTCTTACAGGAGCTACGTGGAGTCTCAGAGTTGTTTTAATTTACATTTCCCTAGTGGCTAGGGATATTGAATATTTTTTCATGTGCTTTTTAGCTTTATGTGCTTCTTCATTTGAGACCTATGCTATATTTTATGATGTTGGGTCTGGGACTCTGCAAACCACATTTTTATTTTGCCAGCTAACTCCCTGTTAGGGTCTGCTAATCGGAGACCTAGACAGAGACTGAAGAGAGAGGAAAAGAATTTGCTACTTCTTGTTTTGCTTTCTGTTCCTGAAATCATTATCTTAGAGAAACTTCACCCTGGAAACAGTAGTTTTTGAAGTAGTAGCAATTGTTTCCATCTTGTAGTTTCTCAAACAGTACAAAATCTTATCTATTCATAATTTCCCAAGTAATCCTTTACTGACAGTTATAGTTTCCTTTCTATAGGCATCAGTGTCAGATACTGTCAGCACTCCTTCCTCAGAGATTTGAGTTGTAGTTTTATAGAGGCTTGTGGTGATTAATCTTGATCTTTGACTTGATTGGCCTGAGAAGTAGCTAGGAAATTAGTAAAGCACACTTCTGGGCATGTCTGTGAGAGTTTTTCCAGAGAAAATTAACTAAGGAGGGAAGACCAGCCCTGAATGTAGGCACCACCAGACCACAGACTGGAGGCCCAGATGGAATAAAAAGGGGAAAAAAGAGATCTCAGTAGCTCAGGTATATTAAATGATTCTATTTATAAAATTTTTTAAATAGTCATACATTCAAAGATAACTACCACCTTTATATATAGGCAAGAGAGGCATTAAGCTTCTTTGGTATTGACTTGGGTAGTGTTTGTAAAAATGCTTTCTTTTGGATGATTCTTTGATTTGGGCATTTGTTTTTCCTTTTTCTCTGTAACAGTCTCCAATAAATAAATTTTAAAAACCTGCATTGAATAAATTTAGAACATTAGATCATCCGGTTCCAGTGCAAGATGGCAGATTAGAGACAGCCTCTGTGTGACATGGTAAAACAAAGGAGTCAGGATAGGAGAGAACAGACTCCATTCCAAAGAGAGAAAGACTTGAAAACCATAGAAACTACAAAGGAGGTGATAAAACAGTCTGGAAGTGCAGAGAATGGGGAAGGGGGGTTATGCAATGAGAGGGAGTAAGCAGGAATATCTCCAGCTGGGGCTTCCAGGCAGGGGAAGACCATACACCTCACCCAAAAGGTAAGCCTGACTGCCCTGCTAAGCAGACTGGAAGTTCCACAGGACAAGCGCACGGTCCTTGAAGTACTTGCATCCATTTGGGGAATTTGGTGAGACAGTGGCTCTGTCAGCAGTGGGAAGAGATTCTTCAGCCCAGCATTACCACCTGCCCCCAAGGAGTTCCCTTTCCCAGGACCTTCAGTCAGGAAATGCTGGTCCTTGCTCTGTCACAAAAATGAATTTCAGGGTGAGTCAGAGAGGGTGATGCCATAGTAGAGTTTATTAGGTAAAGGTTGGAGATAGAACACACTTCAGAGTGGAATCAGGGCACACAGAGAGGGAGAGACACACCTAGGTGTCTCACATAGTACATATGAGGCTTTTGAAGTTACATTTCTCAAAAGGGTCTCAGAGGTGTATTACCTTGATTTACAGATAGGAAAAGGAATATTTGTTATGGCTGGGAGAGTTGAGAAAATTCTTATGGCTTTTTGTCACAGGGAAATTATGTAGGTCTGTTAATCTTAATTGGTTTAGTAACTTCCTAGGAATTTTACTACAGGATTCCAGGCAGGCAATTCTCACTGGAGATTTCCTCCTTTTGGTTGTGCTGGAATGGAAAGACTCAGACCAGATTCCAAGGTGAAAGTGCTTTCTTTTCCATGTCCCCTAAATTTTTCAGGCTTTCCATCCTGCCTCAGCTCTTCCTGACTAGGAAGTCAGCATTGGAGAAGAGATCCATTTTGTCATGCTCCATGTCTTTGAGGGCTGTGACTGGGTGCCATCTTGACAGGGAATCTATTATATGAAATTGAGATACTCTGGGGACTGAAAACAAGGAACAATCATGGGTCAGGGAGCCTGGGGGCAACCTGTTGCAACCTGAGGGTGGGCCATAGCTGTGGCATGCAGTTTCAGAGAGGGGGAAGGGGTAAAATGGACGTGCTAAGAAATTGACGCAGCAGGAGGCCAGACAAGGTGGAGAGTAGCCCTTTCAATCGCTGTTCAGCAGAGGGATGTAGCCCAGCGTAGTTACCTAGTTTGAGGAGTTCCTGCAGTTGGAACTCCTACTCAGTTTAAGCTGGGTCCTTGGTTTCACTGAAGAAAAGAATTTCAGAATGAGTCAGAAAGGGTGGGGAGAGAGAGAAAGAAAGACATTGTAGTTAAAGTGCAAAGGCTACAGCGCGCGCGCGCGCACACACGCACACACACACACACACACACACACACACACACACCATGCACGCAAATATTCAAACCTGCAAGAGAAAGACACCAATTTTCTTACAAAGGCAAACTCATCAGAATAACATCTGACCTCTCATTACAAACCCTAAAATCTAAGAACACATGGAATGATGTTTAAAACCCTGAAAGTAGATAACTGCCAAATAAGATTATTATATCTAGCAAAGTTATCATTTGAAATCAGTGGAGAAATAAGAACTTCAAAGATAAACACACAAGAAAGCAATTTGTGACCACAATGCCTATATTGCAGAAGGTACTTAAAGGAATCTTATACTCACAGGGAGAAGTAAGATACTTTCAATCACAAGAATACAGGAAAGAATTAACTTCACGAGAGGAACAGATGAACGAATAAGAACTAGGAAATAATCAATTATATCTAAAGAAAAAATCAGAAAACCCAGAATATAAATAAAGGAGAAAGAAATAATAATATGTAGACTAACCAGGAAAATACCAACACAATTACAAGGATCAGTAAACCTCTCTCAATAGTAACCATAAATATAAATGGTCTTAACTGTCCAATTAAAGAACCTACTAGATGACTGGATTAAAAAACAAGATCCAACAATTTCTGGTCTACAATAAATACATTTCACTGGCAAGGATACCCACTGAGTGAAAGTGAAAGGATGGAAATCAATCTATTAAGCAAACAGAAGGAAAAAAAAGAGTAGTCATTCTTATATCAGACAAAGGAGACTTCAAATTAGCATTAATCAGATGAGATAAATAAAATGACTACATATTAATAAAATGAACAATCCATCAAGAAGATATAACAACTGTAAATGTATATGCAACAAACATCAGTGCACTCAATTTCATAAATCGAACACTACTGACATAAAGGGACAGATGGATCCAGATAAATTGACAGCAAGTAACTTCAATACCCTACTTTCATGCTTCCACCAAACATAGGGTAACTATTCCTAAAACAAATGAAAACACTGTCACCTTCAGGGTCAGAATTCGTCCTTGCCCCTTTGGGCACTGACTCTAAACAAAGCCTAATTGGGATCTGACTCTAGCTATAGGATGTAGTGAGAGATTGATCATAAGAAGAATCAGTATGCTTTTGCAAACTACCTCAGGTAAAGCTACTCATTATAAAGTCATCAGTGTGATGGGTAGCCTTGACCAGAAAGAAAGGTCTAATTCTGTTGACAAAGGGAGACTGAGATATTTCAGCCCACTCTCAATTTTCAAGGTAGCATTATTCCCCAGTAAATATCTTCAATTCTTAGAAACTTGCCTAAAATCTCTGTGGGTTCAGATTCACTGATTATTTTCTATGTCAGTCTCATGATTTTATGAGATGAGATTATTTTAGAGTAATGGTTCTCAGTGGAAGCCTAAATGTGTATTGACTTTTCTCTTCAAGAGACATCTGGCAATATTTGGATACATTTTTAATTGTGACAAGTTGGGGGAGAGTTGAAATGTAATTGGTAGAGGCCAGAGAGGCTAGAACATCCTACAGAAACAGGGCAGAAACAACAAATTATATTACCTAAAATATCTGTAGTAGCAAAGTTGAGGAATTCTGGTTTTGAGCAATAAGAGAAGCTCTCTACTTCTTGCTACAAGTTTTAAGCCAAGAATTTAACACTGTGGGCTTTCCCTCCTCATTCTCTTAATTCTCAAATGCTGTCAGAACTCCCACCCCAGCCCAATACAGCCCAGCCCATTTATTTCTCATTTCCATCTTATCATCCTGTTATAACAAACACTTGCTACCAAGGCTTGTGTTCAATAGGCATCTTATTCCCGAGGATTATAATTAAGTAACCATTAAGTAATTGTTTTACCACAGCATGCTTTCAACTAACAATATCTTACTTTCCACTGGTAATGAGATCTGCACTGCATTTAGGTCCAAACCAGGTCTAATAAATCTCAGATTCCTAGGGTTGAAATTTCATTTCTCATATTTATTTTTTTAATATCTTCACGTATCAGTCTGATTCTCAGTCTCAGTGTGCTTCTAGCCTTGGGCATTTGCATATATCCTTCCATTCCTTTGAACACCGTGGTCTCCTTAACCCCTTTCCCTGGCCAGTTCAGATACCTTATATCAGGATCTAAATACAACCTTTCTCCAAGATGCCTTCTCTTGAGTGCTTCCTTCCCTCTTAGCATATATACTTTTCTCTGATAGCCCTATACACAATAAACATTAATTTACTCATTGTATTTTTAGCTATACTTTAAGCTCCAGCAAGACAACTGCTTTTCAAAAGGTACATCCTATAAATTGCTCTACATAATTTTTTACTAAATATTTTTCAAATGTAATGTTATACAACTTAATTCCATTTACTATTACAAAAGAATACATGTTTCCTTAAATAAGGTTCACCATTGCCTTATGTGATTTGGTAAATTTCATTTATAGGTTTTTTTGTACTTCCCATGTGACAAACATTGCCAAACTATATTTGTGGAATAAATGGATGAATTGGTTTCATCCAAACCTTTCTCTATCCTTGACTTATAGTTTTAAAACTACGAAAATTGCTTCAGAGTCTAACATTTTAATAAATATTTAAAAAATAGTTAACATGTTTGTGAGTAAATGTAGCATTTGAAAGTCGAAAGACTGCCACATGCATTTGTACATATTTCCTGTCTTTTTGAGTTCAAAAATTCATTTTAGCTATGCGGTGGCGCACGACTGCAATCCCAGAGGATCGGAAGGCGGAGTCAGAGGGACGAGGATTGCAAGTTCGAGACCAGAGGCAGTCTGCGTAATTTAGACGCTGTCTCAATAAGAAGAAAAAAAAAAGGGGCTGGGGTCGCAGCTCAGTGGTCCAGCACTTGCAAAGCAAGCAGGCGCAAGGCCCTGGGTTCAACCACCAGTACTGGGGAAAAAAAATTATTTTCATCTTAAAAAATAAATTCCAGAGCCAGGCTCAGTGGGCACGCCTGTAATACTAGAGATTCGGGAGGCAGAGGCAGGAGGATCTCAAGTTCGAGGCCAGTCTTCGTAATTTAGCGAGACCTTGGTTCAAAATGAAATATAGGCTGGAGTGCAGCCTAGTGGTGTGGACGCATACCCTGAGAAAATACACAGTATACTTGTGATAAGCTCTTAGCATAGCCAGGTACCATGTATATGTTTTAATTAATGTGGAAATGTCTGTGCAAAGTACAATATAATTAAATGAATACTTATTCTGTTAGATTAATAATTTTCAAAGCAGAGATTAAACAAAGCCTAATGGGTTCTTCTTACATTACCTTTTTGCTGAAAATTTTTTGTACATTCTAAAATATTTTAAGGGACGTAATATTTGGAAGCAGCAAGTGATTGTGGCTGTAGATACCATTATCTACATTTTGGGGGGTGACTTAAGGTCGCAAAGGTCCTCTCATAGAAAGTATACTGTAAGTAAACCCTTAAATCACAAATACCAGAGACGTGCTTTTGAAGGGGCGGGACTAGGAACAGAGACGGCGGATCCTCGGGGACTGTGGGTAGAGACTCATTGGATCTTGGGGGAATCTCCGGACTCCTGTTTGGCTGCGCTCGGTTCCCCTACGCTTAGCTCGGCTTTCCTGGCTCCGCGTGGACCCCTCTAGGCTTCCTCCCGCGCAGTTCCGCGACTACCCCAACACCGCGCATGCGCTCTGCGTTCCCGCTGCTCTCGGGGCCACACTCAGCGTGGTGTTTTCACTTCCTTCTTGTCAGAGCTGTATCCGGGTCGTTGCTTTCCCTATTGTCTTAGGCAGTCGGTGTCGGACTGTGCAAATTCTGGGTCTTTTGTTGCTCCTGCTGCAGGCCAATAAAGTTTTTTCTTTCTTTAATTTTTTTCTTCTGGTTTTAGGCAGGGGAAACTAACTTCCCAGGGCCGCCGGGGTGGCCTCGCTGCCTAGGCCGGAGGGTGCCTCTGGCCTGGGAGCGCGGTGGGAAGAGGCTCCCGCAACCGGGGCGGGGGTGGGGGGCGGGGGGCGGGAGTGACAGTGGGGCGGCTCTTGAGATCGTCTCTGTATGGTCGGCGGTGTGGCCGATTTTAAGTAGCATCGTTCGGACTAGTCTCCGCGGCCCCCCGTCTCGACCTCGGCGCTGCGCGGGCTGCTTGGGCTGCCGCAGCCTCTCTCTAGGTCTCCTCCAAACGGCAACCTCACGGATTCCTTAGTAAGTGTCTCCTCTGGGGAGCGAGGTCGGCTTCTGCCCTTCTAGAAATCAGGGTTGGGGAGTAGAGAGGATGGGGGTCGAGGGGTCCTGCAGGAAGCTGGACCCTCCGCGGACGGTATCCCTCCTCGGTCCGCGGGAATGAACCCAGCTTTATTCCCTGGGCTTTGCGTTTTCTATGGACGGTGGTGGTGTCTAAGGGAGGGATTACAAGGGAGTCGCAGAAACATCTCCGTAAAATGTGCAAGGAGAGGGTCAGTTTGGATTTTGGCGGGCCCGAGTTGGCGTTGGCCGCACCCCCGGGGCTGGAACCGCCCGTGTAGCTGCCTGGCCCTCCGCAACTCTTTCCCCACTCCAACCTTTTCAAAGGCCTTTTGCTGAGAACTCCAAGATTCCTTGCAGGAGATCCTCTTTATCTTCCCTCAGCATCACAGCTCTATCCCTGGTTAGGTATGATTGTGAATGACGCTGTTACGTTTTTCTCTTAACAGTGGATCGCAGCTCCAAGAGGAGGCAAGTGAAGCCTTTGGCAGCTTCTCTCCTAGAAGCTCTTGATTATGATAGTTCAGATGACAGTGATTTTAAAGTTGGAGATGCGTCAGGTAAATGTTTCCTTTCTTTTCCCCTCTCCCACCTTTCTGGAGTTGCACTTATTTTTAGACTTGAAAAAAATTTAAGTGGTGATTAGAATGCCTGTTTAAAGTGAAAGCACATACACTTCATTAACTTTATTCATTTCCCACATTTCCCTAAGATCCTATCACCAGGACCTATCATTGCTTCTGTTTTCCTTGATATTTACTCAGAGATGACTAGCAGGCAGGGAAGGAGTTTTGTCCAGAGATGCCAAAGCATTTTCTCTAGACTACACCTTAAAATGTATTTAGGCATGTTTCATGAAAAGAGGAAAAAGTTGAGAGATACCCTAACCTTGAATAATATCCGGAGTAACATGGACCATAAATAGGCCTGAACAGAATTCTTCCCTGTCAACTCACTTGGCACTCTCCAAGGGGAGTTTTGCTTTTTGCCTAGAATGAAGTTGATGCTGGACCTTGTGGATTCTACCTTTCAGAAATGTCTGAGGTATAAAGGATGCACACTTGCTCATATTTAGTGATTTAAAAAAATTTTGAAAAGATCATGCCTTCATGTAGTACAAAATTGGAAAACATAGAAAACTATGTTTTTCCTTTGTGTCTTTTGTTCAGTGTACCTTATGTACCTAATATATATATATATATATATATATATATATATATATATATAAAATTTTAATTGCAGGAATTTGAGAAACCTAAAATTAGGTTGAAGCGTTTAATATGAACAATACTGACCAACACATGAACAATAAAAATTATTTTTACTTCTGGTCTCTTTGATGAAAATTTAGATAAAGTGAAAAATAAAAGCCTTTCCAATTTTATCCCTGAAACAACTTTTTTTCCTTAAAGTGCTAGGGATTAAACTCAGGGTCTCACACATGCTAGGCAAGTGCTCTACCGCTAAACTATACATCTAGGCTCTCTAATAATTTTTAAGTATCCTTTCAGAGAGTTTGCTTTGCTATCTTGCACCTTTCTTCTGGTTTTTCTTTTTGTTTTGTTTTGTTTCCCTAAGAAAGGGTGAAAAGGGATCAAATTAGGTTGTGTTACTGTTAATTTTAATTACATCAACAACCATTGTGATTTACTGAGAACTTTCTGGTTGTATAATCTCATTTAACTTTTATAATAACTCAATAAAGGAGATACTTTTTTACAGGTAACAGGGGTACTGAGTTTAAAGGACTTGAATGAGCCAGGCACAGTGGTGCACATCTGTATATTCAGCGACTTGGGAGGCAGAGGCAGGAAGTTCACAAGTGGAGGCCAGAGGCGGCCTGTGTAAATTAGCAAAGTAAATAAAAAAGGGGCTGAGGGTGCAGCTCAGTGATAGAGCACTTGCAAAGTATGTGCAAGGCCCTGTGTTCAGCCTCTGCAGTACTAGAAAGAAAGAGAAAGAAAAAGAAAAGAAGGAAAGGAGGAAAAAAGGGAGAGAGGGAGGGAAAAGACTCTCATGAGCTTATTCAAGCAATAATGCCTATGACTCCAAAATTTACAGTCTTTTCACTGCTTACCTACTATGAATGGAGAGATGTAATCTTAAACTAAAAGCACTTGGGTATTGTGGCTACTAATGAGTTCACTTCCAGCAATCAAAAGCTGGTAAGTTGATCTTCATTAATTGTTCTTAACTTTTGCTTCTCAGCTGTTTGTCTCCCATTTGGTTGATTCACTGACTTTTGGTACTTTCAGAGAAGAAAAAAAAAAAAGGAGAGGGAAAGGACATAAAATTTAAATGTCTTACTTTGGGTGAAGATTGACAGATAAGAATATTCTTGGCTAGAGCCAGGTGCGGTGGCACATGCCTATAATCCCAGTGACTCAGGAGGCAGAAGCAAGAGGATTGGAGGCAGGAGGATCGCAAGTTCAAGACCAGAGGCAGTCTGCATAATTTAGCAAGAGAGACCCTGTCTCAAAAAGTAAAAAAAAATGGGTTGGGGGTGCAGCTCAGTGGTCCAGTAGTTGCAAAGCATGCAAGCATGAGACCCTGGGTTTAACCCCCAGTACCAAAAAAAAAAAAAAAAAAAAAAAAAATTTTATATATATATATATATATATATATATATATATATATTTATGTGTATGTATATATGTATATGTGTGTATGTATGTGTGTGTATATATATATGTGTATATATATATATATATGTTCTTGGCTAAACAGTAGTTTTTGTTTTGTTAACTAGGTTGAAAACCGATAAAAATAGTTCTATGTCAGAAGTTATGAATTTATGAGATGAACTTCAAAACTTATTTTAACTTTTCCAAAATTATTTCTGTCAGTAAATCCTGATCTTATAGTTTTTTTCTTATTGTTTGTTAAAGTGGATCCTTCAAGGTATTCTTACACTTCTTTTTACAGTAATGATACCTATATAAACTGCTTTTTCATAATAAATAACTTTTAGTATCAAGCTATATAGATGTTCCTGACCTTGATAAATCCTAATCAGAGTTGAAGGGATCTCTGTATTATTTGTAAAAAGTGAGAAGATGAGTTTATGTATGTCCCCTAAAATCACTCAAAAATACATACTTTCTGTTTCCTCTTATATACTTAGTTTGCTACAATTTATCTCCCTGGTTCCTAGAGAGTTTAAATTTATGACCTAAGATACAAGATCACAAATTTATCTTTGTAGTTCTCAGTATGTTATTGTGAAAAAGAACTAGTAGAAAATGATTTTCTTTAGAATAATTAACAGAAATTGAATCTTATTTTCCACTTATGATTCAGGTATATTGGTATTCTCCATAGCTGAGTTGTTAGCTTACTCTAGAATATTACTGTTTCCTCTTTGAATCCTTCCTCTTCTCTGTCTGAGATAATACATGTAGTTGTACTAATATAGGAAATAAGACATTAGACTTATCACTGCTTTTCAGAAATGTTGAAGTTGTGAAATCCAAATGCTACTTATAACTAGGAAACTAAACTAGAGATGAAGAAGTAGTAGGTAAGCATCTATCTGATCTTATCTTCTTTCAAAATAACTTCTAGAAATGACTTTTTGAATAATCTGATTTCTTTAGAATTTAATATTAAAATGGTTGGATTTGTTGGCTTCAACTTTTAACTATATTTTGTGCATCAGTTTCTTCATTTTAAAATCTGAAATTCTGACTATAAAAATTATATTTTTGTTTGGCTTTAATAAATATTGGAAATAACAAAAAGTTATTATCAACATTCTTGTAGTAAACATAAGTTCACTTGTGAGCTTTTCAGATGATAAAATAGAAAAACAAAACAAAATATTGCTAAGGAATGACCTACTAATAAGACTGGCAAATGATAAGGTTAATAATTATAAGTCTCTACCTTTACAATACTATGCAACAGAAAATTGTTTATTATCTGTGATGGGAAAGTAGCACTAAGTTTCTCATTTTTGATTGAGAGCAGTTAATAAAGATTCAAATAAGTAAGTCCTAAAAAAGAGTATACCTGTATTAAAATTATGTTGAGAACCACTAGAAGAACCATATGTGGAAATGTTAAGTGAAATCATACAAAATTGCTGATTTCATAGGTCTAAAACAGTCACATATTGGCTGTTCCAAATGTGACTATATTAAAGTAATTACATTTAACTTGGGCCTAGGATTGGGAATAGTTATCTGCTATTGAAATTGAGAGTTTTTAAATGTGTATGCATATACATGTATATGTATATGTATGTGTGTATGTATGTACATGCATGTATGTATATGTGTGTGTGTGTATATATATATATATATATATTTTTTTTTTTGAGGTCCTAGGGTGCTAAACCCAGGACCTTGTGTGTACGTTTTTGCAAATGCTCTACCACTGAACTGCTCCCCCAACTCCTTTGTTATTTTTTATGTTGAGACAGGGTTTCACTAAGTTACACAGGCTGTCTCTGGCCTTGAACCTGTGATCCTCCACCTACCTCCTGAGTTGCTAGAATTACAGGTGTGTACCACCATGCCTGGTCTACGTATTATTTTTGTTAAACAAGACAAACTAGCACTGCCATGTCCTAACTCCCTCCTGCTTTCCTTGCCACCCAAAATAAAATGATTGATTTTAGCTCTGAACCATAGTTAATTTAGTAAGTTTAGTTAAACTATCTTGCCAGAAAATAATTTAACTTGAAATATCAGGCTAAGACTGTAGTAGTACTCTGCTTTGGTAGTATTTTCTGCTTAATCTGACTTTGTCTAAGTGGATCAAGATATATTCATTGACCTTTCTTTTTCAGCACTTTGCCAGAAGATGTGGTGAATTTACAAAGAAATAGTTAAATTAGAATTATTAAATATTAGAGTAACTAAATAGAATAATTAGATACAAAGGATGATTCACCACTTTTGTAATTTAAGTCAGAGGAGATAGGATTATTTTACACTAAATTGATCTAGAACAATTCCATTGAGCTAAGAGTTGAACTGTGAACAGAAAGAAGATTTAGATAAACAACAGTCTTGGTGAGGAAAGCACTAAATATTAAAAGTGTGGAGGATTGGAAATGTCATTTGTATGCAGAGATTAGGATTAAGCAGAATAATAGTAAAAGAGATAAGCGTGGTAAAGTACAATGAGGTCAGATTGAGACATTATATACTGGATGAGGGTTTTTCAACTGCAGCACTACTGGCATTTTGTGTTGGATAATTTTTTTTTGTGGATACTTATCTTGTACATTGTAGGCTGTTTAGTAGCATCCTTGCCCTCTAATAGAAGCCAGTAGTACCTTCTCTACCTACCACCCTCGCCTTGTGACAGCTATTGTTGCCAGACATTGCCACCTGTCCTCTGGGGGAAAGTTGTCCCCACCTGAGAACCACTGGTTTAGATTTACCCAGAAAACATAAGATGATTACTTAGAGCCAGAAGTAGAGGATGAGTTGTTTTGACTAGTTTTTTTTCCAAGACATGTAGAGAATTAGTCAAAGATGGCTCCAAGATTATAACTCTGAATTAACCAGTATAGTGATCTATTATCTATTGTGTGTTCTTATGATACTAATCCCTGCTATATATGAACAGAATAACTAAGGTTGATGAAATTATTGAAAAGAGATGATTTATATTGCAAAGTTAACATGAAATTCTGAGTTGAATCATAATAATTTTATTGTATAATATTTACCATGAGGAAAACTTAAGCTTTGGTTACAATGGTGTTGATGTTTATCATTAATTCAATTAATTTTCATTTTATTATTGTCTATTGCAAAAAGTTCTTAAAGGTTTGCCTTTAATTCTAAAATAGTAAAAAAATTCCTTACTTATTTGTTAGTTGAAATGGCGATTGCTTGGAGAGATTCTGACATAGTATGTGTTTGAGAAACATTAGTTTTTATTTAACCTAATGGAAGTAGGATTTTAAAGTCTGGTTAAATGTAAAAGAGTTTATTGTAGACTCAAGATTAACTCTGTCCTTATGCCTAAAAGAACTTTATATTTTAAATATCTGGCTAATTTCTCCACTCCATTATTCCTTCCCTCTGTTCCCCTCCTCCCCTCCCCTCCCCTTTCTCCCTCTTTCCCTTCCTCACTCTTTCCCGCCTTTCCTTTCCTTTTTCCTTCTTTCCTCCCTTCCTCCCTCCCTCCCTCCCTCCCTTCCTTCCTTCCTTCCTTCCTTCTGTTCTTTGTGCGTGCGTGTGTGTGTGTGTGTGTGTGTGTGTGTGTGTGTGAAGAATAGATTTAAAATGTGGCACAGAATCATTTTTTGACTTTGAGTATATAGGAATTTTTTCTTTGCAGCCTATAAAAATATACATAGCCAAGCACTTAGTTTTCTCATTGTCAGTGTTACCCTATCTATGCTTATAAATAATATTGTTTATTTCTATCCCTTAAGTGCCTATGTACAAAAAGAAGTGATGAGTAATCAGATGAAAAATATATTTTTCAGAGATTAGGGAAAGATAAAATTTGATATATTCATGATCCCTCTGGTTGGAGAATGAGTAATATGTTACATTTGGTGAATAAAAGGTTGCACAAGCTATTAGGATTTGGATTTGTGGAAGAATTTCACATTTTTTTAATATGTTAACAAATGTAAAGCATCCAAATAATTTTTTTCGATTACTCTCCAGGCATGATTACAAAACAAAAACAGAATCAAAGTGTGCCAATTTACCTTTATATTTCAAAATAATTAATTGACATTGGCAATGACAGCCCAAAACAAAAATCACAAAAATCTCAGACATTTTGTAGAATTTACCAAGTAATAGCAAAGTTGGATTGGTTTTAGTTTTTATCAGGTACCCCTCCTTCTATGCCAGTGGACCTTTTGTGTCTACCATTAAAATTTTGTTGATGAAAAGGCTTCCAAGCCAATTGTCATGGTGCATGCCTGTATCCTAGGGGCTTGGGAGGCAGAGGGAGGAGGATCATAATTTTGAGGCCAGAGAGAGGCTGCATAACTTAGCCAGACCCTGTCCCAAGATAAAAAATAAAAAAGGGGCTGGGAGTGCAGCTCAGAAGTAGAGCTCTTGTAAAGTATGTGTAAGGCCCTGGGTTCAGCCCTAGTATGGCAACGAACTAAAAAAAAAAGGAAAAAAATCCAGAAGTACCTTTCCTTTTTATCTCAATCTTCTAGCTCTCTTAGTTATGGCATTACTTGTAAGATGTTTTAATGTTCTTTAGTAAATATACACAAGAGATCCTTCTCTGCCATTAAAGTGTTTAGTTACCAGTGCTTATTACTTTGTTGTTTTTGTCATTGGGTGCCATAGAGTCAGATTTAACTCGTAGTGACCCTAAGTATAGTAGAATGAAACACTCCCCAATGCTGTGCCATGCACATGATCTTTTTTGTTTGAGCTCATTGTCACAGCATGTATGTTTCTTCTCATTTTGAGTTGTGCCACATCAGCAAAAGGAGGTCGCATGGGCTTTACTCTATTTTCAAGGTCCACTACTTTGAGGAAGTAACTCTTCCCCTCTCATTTCTTGAATGCCTTCTAGCCTGCGGGATACATTTTCTGGCACTATATTTGACAGTAATTCTCTGCTATTTATAGGACTTATTGCTCTGGGAGAGGGCTACTAAGTCCTTCTCCCTAGTCTGTCTTATTCTGGAAGCTCAGCTGAAACCTGTCCACCATGGGTGGCCCTGCTGGTATCTGAAATACCGGTGGCATAGCTTGAGCATTACTGCAACATGTAAGTCCTCACAGCATGACAAGATGACAGACATGTGGGGGCTGCTTATTCCTTGGTAGTCCTTATTTTAAAATATCTAGAAATAGTTATGATTTTTACTACAGGTGATTTTTCTTGGTAGGTTGGGTTTAACTATTGTGAGTGCTTTAAAAAAATTATAAGTTTTTAAATGATTTTTAGAACTATTGAACTGCAAAGTCACTGGCTTGTGAGTTTTATTGAGCCCCTGTTCTCTGAAATTCAAGAAGCTCAGAAGTCTAAAACTGTTTCTTAAATTTGGTATTAACTTCTTTGATGACAAAACCTGACTAGAACTGATAGAAATTTACTTGTGGTGTTTATTTGTCATGCTCTATAATATTCATGCCTACAGCCCTACCACTGTGGCATAGGATCCCATTAGATCTCGGAAGCTAAGTAGGGTCAGGCCTGGTTAGTACTTGGATGGGAGACCACTTGAGAACACCAGGTGCTGTAGGCTTGGGAGAAGGACTCTGCAACCCATGCCCAAAAACCAAACAACCATTGAAAACCCTATGAATAGCAGAGAAGCAGTGACAATAATGTTTCTCCTGTTGTACGTAGGGTCACTATGATTTGGACACCTACTTGATGGCACCTAACAACAACAAAGATAAATATTCATACTTTGCTCTGCAAAAATATTATATTTGATTATGGAATAGTAACCATAAACCTCACGGAAGTGTTAGTGTAGTATATGATGCATATATCATGTTATATTTCTAAAATGTGAAAAATTCTGAATTTTGAAACACATCTGGCCCCAAAGCTTTCAAATAGGGAGTTATTGACCTGCATGATAGTGGTTGTCTGCTCTGTGCAAGATTATTTAGGATGAGGGTGGTTTTTCAGATCACTGCAAGAAATCTGTGAGTACTGACATGATAACCTTGAGATTGATAATGATTTCTTAAGGTCAGTCAAAATCTGTTAAGTGCTAGTTTTTATTTTAACATGAGTTAGGATATTTTTAATAGCCATTTGCATAAGACTTCTGAGGTGCTTTAGATACTAATTACAGACAACTTTTTACCTTTAATGACTAGTTAATTATAGAGATTAAGGCAAGTTGAGTTCATAGAAATAAAAAGTGCATGGAAACATTGATATTTTTCATTATTTTATTGTTACCGTTTTCTTGGTTATAGGTACCATTTTCCTTATAGATTTTACTGTTGGTGTAAAATCCTGCTCTCCCTCTTCTTTTTCTGCTTCCATTTATCCTTCCATCTAAATATTTTAGATTGTATTTATTTGATTGGGTTCAAAGATAATTAGAAGGTTACTGGGTAATGATGGATTGAGAGAAACTCTGCTGCTCTAGGCAGGAATGGGGGAAGTAACTTGCTAGAAAAATTATAGGCTTGCCAGAGCTCTTCAGTGTCCACAGCTTACTTTTTCAGTGACCATTGTGGCTGCTTGTTTCTGGAATGGATTGATTTCTTCATCAATTTCTTCTATTCTAGGACCTATTGTAATTACTGCTTAGAATTTTTGGAAGTTTAGATGACTCCTTTGTTGCTATGAACAGTATCCTTACTGCCTATTAACAGGAAAATTGGTAGCTTCTCTTCCTGTATTTTCTTTGCTGTTGTTATTGTCCCTTTTTACCTGTGTACTTGATATAAAATTGGTTTGCTAAATTAGGGATTCAGGGCTGTGGTACATGTAGACTAGCATAAATATTAATGCTCATTTTGCTGGGTAAAGAGTAAAATAAATATGACAGTTTTGGGGGGGCAGGTTTATCTTGTTTTAGATGTGACTCCTTCACTGTATAGTTTATAAAAGGAAGATATAAGGGAAGCAGAAGCTGGCAGCCATACCACTGTGGCGTCTAATCAGAAGCTAAGTAGGGTCGGACCTGGTTAGTACTTGGATGGGAGACTGCCTGGGAACCCCAGGTGCTGTAGGCTTGGGAGAATTCCCAGAAAGGAATTCCCAAAAAATAATCAGCCATTGAAAACCCTATGAATAGCAGAGAAGCACGACAATAGTGTTTTATTTGTTGTTCATAGGTCTCTATGAGTCGGACATCGACTTGATGGCATCTAACAATAGCAAGGGAAGATGAATTTTGTGTGTATTATATTAAGTTAAAATCAAGCACTCAATTCCTAAAGAAGCAAATTTACTTTTAGAAAAAAATTGCCTCTTGGATACTAAACATAGTATGAGCTATGTGACATAAAATAGTGCTACTGTTTTAAAAGTATATTTTAACTTATAGTTTGTATATTCATCTTCATTAGTGCTATATTGAATTAAAACCATTATATCAACTATCAACTTCATTGGTTTATTATTTAATCAGATTGGGAATGTCTACCATTCTTTGACTTAGATTTGTTTATATTGTTTTGCAAGTTATTCACAAGTTTTGGTGGTTTCATTTGTGTCAGTGTTGTGTGTGTGTGTGTGTATGTATATACATATGTGTGGTTTTTTTTTCTCATATTTTCAACAGATTCTGAAGGGAGTGGTAATGGAAGTGAAGATCCTTCAAAAGACAGTGGAGAAGGTTCCTGTAGTGATTCTGAAGAAAATATTTTAGAGGAAGAACTGAATGAAGATATTAAAGTAAAGGAGGAACAACTTAAAAATTCTATGGAGGAAGAAATATTGTCATCTGACAAGCAGTTAATTAAAATGGAAAAGAAGGAAGAAGAAAATGGAGAGAGACCTAGAAAGAAAAAGGAGAAAGAAAAAGAAAAAGAGAAGGAAAAAGAGAAAGAAAAAGAGAAAGAGAAGGAAAGAGAGAAGGAGAAAGAAAAAGCAACTGTATCTGATAATGTGGCTGCTTCTGCTGGTGCCACCACACCAGCCACAAGTCCTCCTGCTGTTAACACCTCCCCTTCTGCCCCCACTACGACAAACAGTACTGAGGAACAAGTCAGTGAGCCGAAAAAGTGGAATCTTCGTCGAAACCGACCACTTTTGGATTTTGTTTCCATGGAAGAGCTGAATGACATGGATGATTATGACAGTGAGGATGACAATGATTGGCGACCCACTGTAGTGAAAAGAAAAGGGAGATCAACATCTCAGAAGGAGGGAAGTGATGGAGATAATGAGGATGATGAAGATGAGGGAAGTGGGAGTGATGAAGATGAGAATGATGAAGGCAATGATGAAGATCATAGCAGCCCTGCTAGCGAAGGGGGTTGCAAGAAGAAGAAGAGTAAAGTTCTTAGCAGAAACAGTGCTGATGATGAGGAACTGACCAATGATAGTCTGACACTATCTCAAAGCAAGAGTAATGAGGTAGATCAACCCAATTTTTATGATATCTGTCTGTCTGGGGAAAAGGGAATTCTCTAAATCACTCTACTCATTCTAGTACGTGGCTTCCTTGAAATCCTATTTAACTGTGGGAGTAAATGAGCCTCCTAAATGTAACATTATTCATTTGGTCAGCAAACCTTTATTATCTACTGTTTGTCACCATTCTCAAGGAGCTCATAGTCTCTACCTTCAAGGAGAAATATTTAGAGAAATATTTTTATATCTATAGACTTGGGAAGTGATAGAGTTTTCCATTCCCCTTTTTAACCCCTCTCCCTATTGTTCATAAAACTGCTAAGTGCTGAGTGGATTATGAAAACAGAGGTCACCTTTCTTTCAATTTAATTTTGTCTCTATCCACATAAAAAATGTAGGGTTTTAGAATACGTTAAACATAGCACAACCTGCTTAATTATTTTCTCATACTTGTAAGGATTCATTTTAAAGGTTGTGTCCTTTATCAGTTGTAGCCCCCATCATCAGTATAATTACCAAACTTTGCTTTATGCATAAGGAAGTAAATTTGACTGATTTTTTCATATATTTAGTGAACAGATTTTCTCTGCAAAGAAATGAGAAAAAAAAGCAAACATTTCCATCATAGAACAAATATTTCTATCATAAAACTACAATAATGACTCAGTTCTTCCACTTGAAGTTCTACTCCTGAAAGTTAGGTTTATCCATTGGGTCCAGAGATGCAACATTCAAGACTCTTCAGTCAAACATATTTGTGTCTCTTTGTCTGTGTGTTTATGTATATGTTTTTTTTTTTTTTTTTTTTTTTTTTTTTGCCGAAGAAAGATTGAGTTGTTGTCTTGCATGTAGATGTATTTGTTACATCACATGTAGAACTAATTAATTCTATTATTTCTGTTAATGTGTTTATAGTCACCAAAATTTACTCCTTTACCACTTCTTTTTGTTTTTCATATCATCAAAATAGCTTGAATTGGTAGATTTTCCTTCTTACGCTTTATTTGTTCTTTCATTTCTTTCTGCTTCAAGTTTGATTTAGCAGTGATTATCTATTTTAATTAGATTTCATGTAAAATTTTATGATTTTTCTTACCAAAATAATGTATAACATGCTTTCAGGGTTATATTTTCAGTGGAGATGAAACAGCAGCTTATATTTTGGGTTGTAAACATTGGTTAACTTCTAAGTTGTCCACTTTTTAATGAAGAATGTTGTCTGCTTCCAGTGCTATCCTAATTATTATTGTTAGGGAAAGGAAACTCATTTGGGATATAGTGTAGTACTTTTTAATGTTAGGATACAAACTCTTCCTCATTATTAATGATGACTTCGGGAAATAGAAGTATAGAAATCTAATTGTCAATCTTTTATTTAGGCATGCATTCAGTTTATTTTATCAAGTTTACTTTTGGCAACATCTCTAAGTTCCTTTTTAGTAGTCGATATTCACAAAAGTAATTTAGCTAATGATAGAGGCAGTGTGGATAAGATTTATGCTAAGATACTGGACGTGTTGGTGCACACCTGTAATCCCTGCACTTGAGAGGCTGAGTCTGGAGGATTGCTGCAAGTTTGAGGCCAGCCTGGGCTACATAGCGAGTTCTAGGTCAGCCAGAAGTACATAGACCTGTCTCAAAAAACTAAAAGGAAAAAAAGGAAAGATTTATGCTAAGGTGGGGACACACCTGCATATGTTTAGAAATATGTAAGATGTGTATATTATCTGTTAATTGGCTATAGTTCATAACACTGTTGAAGAGATTTAAAAATAATTTTTATAATATATTTAAAGCCACCTGTTCTGTTTTGATTTTCATGTCAATGGAAGAGACACTAAGTAAATATTGAGACCTTTTATGTTTGTTTTAATTGTCCCAAAGCCATTTCAGGAATGAGATCCCAAAGCACTTAGAAAAGTGCCTACAAAGAATTTACAGAAAGTTAATTTCCCTCAGGATAATATTCTACTTCAAAGCTTAATAACTGTGTTTGTCCCCACAACTATTGTTCATACTCTTCAAAAATTTGTGGGAACATTCTAGTTTTACTTAAATTATGTCACTTACGCTAGATATTAAATTTAAATAAATAAGTATAGATTATTACTATATTTCTAAATTTTCTATTCATGTGACCTTGATTTTGTAGGAAAGATGACTAAGGTTAATTCTTGTTGCCTTGTGGCCAATATTTGTGTCTTAATCTTTCTAGTTATCTTGTTGTAGTCTAGTTATCTTAGTGATAATTGCTAAATATTCATTAGGTAATTATTAAGTATATAGAGATTATACTTAAAGTTTTGTTTATATTTGCTTTTACCTTATGTTTTCAGATATCACTTTGTAGTAGAGACAACTAAAAATGTAGCTTTAGAAATACAAAGTATAATATCATATTTAGTTTACAAGCAAGAAAACTTTTTCTTAGCTGCTATTTCAAGTCCATTTGTAGAGAAATGATGTTGGGTATCATTTGTAGGTAAATAAATGTTGCTCTGAAACTTTCATAATTTTGAAACTTGTTAGGAGAATTTAACCTTTTTTGTTGAGCCCAGCCTTTTTATAACTCTTGCTCATAGTGGCCTGCCTGTGCCACAAACCCTGAAAGGCTATGAAGCAGTTGTTCTCAAACATATTGGTTCTCAGGATCCCTTTACACTCTTAAAAATTCTCGAGGACCCCTATTTTACTTATGTAGATTGTATCTTCCTATTGAAAATTTCAATTTAAAACTTAGAAATTTCAGAAAATAAGAAATATAGAGTCACACAAATTGTCAGACTGATAACATTGTTCATCTTCATGTACTTCTGGAAAATGACATACACCCATGAGAGAAGAATGAAAAAGGCAGATAGCCTCTTAGTAGGACTATGAAAGTGGACTTTAGCTTGTGGGCCTCCTGAAAGAGTATTTACTGGACCCATACCTTGAGGACTGCTGCTGCAGAATTGAACATTTGATAACTTGAATTTTCTGCAAATGGGTACCTATGTTTTTCAATGGGCTTTGGCATTTTTTGAATTTAGTACAGTCTGAATAATCCCTTTGGAATATGGTTGTGTCCTTTTCAACTTTTTGTCTTAAAGCTTTTGAGCCTCTAGTATTATTTTGCTCATTAGTCTTGTGAGGTAAGTTTATTTGAGGAGAGCAATGTAACATTTTCGGAATATAGTTCTCATTTTCAAGGCTTTGAACCTAGACTTTTGGGTGAGAATTTATAGGGCAGATAATTATGTCAGGAGAAATGGCAGTTTTGTTTTTTTTCCCCAAAGAAGGAAAAGCCACCTACTTGCTTGTTTTTTGGGCAGTACTGGGGATTGAACTCAGGGCTTTGCAAATGCTAGGCAAGCACTATGAGCCACATCCCCAGCCCAGTAAAGCTCTTCTCTAGCAGGGAACACTTAGAATGGGAGATAGTTTGGATTTTGGATTTTACTGTTTCATAAATATAACCTTTTTTTTTTTTTTTTTGCTTAGAATTTTTTTTCATAAAAGGCTCAGGTTAATTGATAATTGTCACCTGATTTTTTAAAATTAATATGAAAAATATTGGCAAAATTTATAAATAGCTTCTTCTCTTTGTGATGTCATGCCTTTTTATGTATTTCTAAGTAAAAAATATTGTTCTAAATCCTACCCAGATCTGTAACATTGTGTAAATATTTGAGATTATTAAGAATTTAGCCTTCTTTAAAAACTTTGGGGAAGAATTATTGGTCAAACTTTTTTTTCTCATCTTTAAATTTTCATTTTTACATGAAGTATATTTGAATTTCCTTCTACTAAACACAAATATAAGTAAGGTAAAACCTAATCTATTATATATTAATTTATAGTCATCTCTGTAGAACATATGATAAATGGACACAAAACATTTTAGAGCCCATGGAGAACACTAGTCATTATTATCATTTTGGGGATAAAATTTTAAATTCCAAGGGAAAAAATGAATTGTTGTCATTGATTTATTACTATGGTGCCCCATTTTTTCTCCTTACATAATAATTATTAGATTCTATTAAATTATTCTGTAATTTTCTAGGTTGGTACTCTTTTGCCATTCAAAACCCATTTTCTTGATTTCTATTTTTATGTAAAGCCACATGTTAACATTTTTTTTTTGTTTTAAAGACTTTAGCTTAACTATATTCTCTAGAAGCTTGAAAGATGACATACTTTTCAGAAATATGCTGACAAAAATTGACAATAAATAGGATTTTATGTTTATTTGATCATAACTATACTTAAGCTTATGTTAGATATATTAAAGAAAACTTAAATCACAATTTAAGAGAATGTGTTTAGATTTTCCCATTGAAACATTTTCAGCCATTTGTTTAGGGGAATATTGTAGGGCCGTAGTTTCTCTCTATTTCTTCTTTATGTATTCTAATTCTAGTAAGAATCGCACATAATGGGGATCACAGGGCTAGAAATAACAGTTAATTTAGTTTTCTCTGTCTCCAAATGATAATATATGTAGAGAGAAATTGGTGTAGAGATATTGTTTAGACATTGTTTTTCTGAGCAAAGTTAGAAAATAAAGGAATTGGCGGTTCCCATTGATGCTAGTTTTTTCTGACCCATAAAAATTTACTTTTTTTGAGGGCTGTTTAGTTGTAATTCCACCAGAGAAATGTTGGCAGGGTCCAGTAACCAGTAGTCTTTTAATTCAGATTCTGTTCACTAGGTCATTTCCTAGTCTGTTTTCTTTTTTTTTTAAACCTACATGTGATATTCTAAAAACATCTTTTGTACTTCCCACGGGGATGATATTTAAATTACACTATTCATTGATGGTTGTACCTTTTGTTCTGGGGCTCTAAAAGCCCTGTTTCCAGCAATGTCATATATTTTCAGTTCATCTTTCTCTTTTTTGAACCATCTACAAGAAGTGCCGAGAGGAAGAGAATGAATAGTTTATTGAGTGCCTAGTATGTGCCAGAAACATTTTTACCACATATTATTTTGTCAGTCTTTGTCATGACCTCATGATGTAGGTCTTATTTTTATTATCCTCATTTTACACATAGGAAAATGGTTTCAGGTTCAAGAGCCATTAATGAGAGAATAAATCCAAGAATGTTTTACTTTAAGTTAAATGCTGTTACCTTTGAAATGTGACTCATGGTATGAAAATCGGGGGAGATTTTTGTTTGTTTACTGTGTCAAGGTAGTGTAAAACACGTGAGTTTTCTTTGTAGGATTTTATTCACTTTTATTTGTTAGCCATTTGTTAGCCTCAAACTATTTTATTTGCTTTTACAACAAAGAAGAATAAAATAAAAAGCTTGGAAGTTCTAGAATTCTCGAGAAAATGACATTATCTTATTGACTTTTGCATTCTTCTCTAATTTGTTTTACAAATCAGCTGCTATGTTAGATGTTATACACAAATATATTGAAAAGATTATTTATTGTGACCTTCAAGTGTTTTCACATATCATTTAAAAATTACTATTGAAATGATGGCCTTGCCCCAAATGTTACCTCTGAGTATTGGTAGGGTTTATAAGCAATATTAATATGAAGCAAAATATATTTAGTGAATATGTGGTGTGGAACTAATGTAGTAATTTTGTTTTTGAATATGGTTTAAGTTTGTATCTGAAATTACATAGACCAAAGGCTATCCATTATTTATTATGTTCAATATATTAAACATGTAAAGAATCTTCTTTGTTTCTATTTCTGTTTCTTTTCTTTTCTTTTCTTTTCTTTTGTTTTATTTTGATTTTTGGGAGGAGGTCTCTCTGTGTTGCCCAGGCTGATCTCCAAGTCCTGGGCTCAAGTTACTCTTCCACCTTGTCCTCCTGAGTAGCTGGGACACTGTGGGATTGAGCCCCTGTGCCAAAATGAATCATCTATTTTCTAATTTTCTTTTTCTTTTCTTCATTTTAATTTTTTAAAAATTAACTAATTTATTTATTTTTGAGATAGGCTTCGCCTATGTAGCCCAGGCTGGTTTCAAACTCATGATCATCTTTTTCCTCCTGAGTTCTGGGATTGCAAGTGTATATCATCATACCTAATATTTTCGTATTAAAGTTTAAGTCCATCATGTAGAGGTTTTAAGTTAAAATAAGCAGATTCTTCCCTTTCTTGGAATTTTATCTTTTTATACTCATCTATTAATACAACTTCCTTTCTGCTATTTATTTTAGCTAGATGTCTTTATTACCAGTTTGCAGTAGATATTTCTTGACATAAACCTAATAGAATATATTCTGATTCTTCTAGCAACTGGTCAACTGGATCCTTTTTTAGATGACTTTTTGTACTTGTAAATGTAGATGTGCTTATTCAGGCTCTCATTGTTCTGTCACCCAGTTTGATAACCCTAGAACTTCTGAATTCCCTGGCACTCATGGAGTATAGGGTCTATGACTCAGACATTACATGCAAACTTGCTTGTATGTTATCTTGAGTTTATTTCTTCTTCTTTTATGTATGTGCGTCTTGTCTTTTGTAGGTAGGATTAAAAGCTCCCAAAGTGTAGGAACCGTGTCTTATACTTTTAAAATCCACATATAGAATTAACAAATACTTAGGGATTAATTATTCCTCTCTTCTAGTTTAAGGGGCAAAGCAGAATGACAAAGCAAACAAAGAGCAATTTATATGCCTGCTTTTTCATTTCTTAGAGGAGAGAAAATATGGAACTTGCAGGGAAGGGAAAAATTGAGATGGTGCTTAGAGAGTCCTTTGACAGAGGTGTAACTTCTCAACTGTAGCATACTTTAGTTATTAAAAGAACGGAGAATGCAACATAAATTTAGAAGGTTAAAATGTTTTAAAGTGAGAATTTTATTTATTAAGATTACTTTTTAATTAAAATGTGATTTTCTGATATATTTTAATATTTTAATATTAGGATTCACTGATTCTTGAGAAGAGTCAAAACTGGAGTTCTCAAAAAATGGATCATATTCTGATTTGCTGTGTTTGTCTTGGAGATAATAGTGAAGATGCTGATGAAATAATTCAGTGTGACAATTGTGGCATTACAGTTCATGAAGGTAATTTTGCTTTTCTTTTAGAAATGGCTGATATACACTGCATTTAAATAAGTGAGAAAAGTGCTTTTACATTTGTATTATTCTGAGGTTTTTCTACAGTATTTTATGATGTGCTATTTGAATTAATATATGAGTGCTTGAATTATAATGGGACTTATTTTTCAGGTTTTTGAGACCAGGTCTTACTCTTCTGTCCATGCTAGCCATCCTCCTGCCTCAGCCTCTTGTAGCTAGGATTGTAGGCATGCATCATTGTGCCTGTCTCTTTTAAGTTTTTAAATCCAATTTCAAGTAGGAAGAAAGTCTAGTATGTTAGTGCAATAAAAAGTATTATTTAAAAACTTGCATTGTAAGTCTATTAATATTATATATTTTTTTCTTTCATAATTATACTTTTTAATTTTCAATTTTCCTTCTTTCCTTTTTTTTTTTTTTGAGATAGGATCTCTGTGTAGCTCAAGGTGGCCTCAAATTGCTATGAGCACAGGCAGGCCTCAAACTCATGACCCTCCTATGTCAGCCTCCTGAGTGGTGGGATTACAAGCATGTCCCACCGTGGCTACTTTTTTTTTTTTAGTTAGTGTGCAAAAGAACGAATCTTATTTTAGCATTCTCATACAATTATATCATGTATTTTGCTCTTATTCACCCCGTCATTATCCTCTTCTCGCTGTTCCCTCTCCAAAAATTGTTGTTGTTAGGTGCCATTGAGTTGGGTCTGATTCATAGTGACCCTCATAGGGTTTTCAGTGGCTGATTGTTTTCAGGAGTGGACTGCCACATCCTTCTATCCTCTGCAAATAGTTCCCCTTTTAAAGTCACACCCACACAGACACACACACACGTGTATTTTTTTTTCTTTTTTAAATTTAGATTCTGCATGTGAGGGAGAACATGTGGTACTTGTCTTTCTGAGTCTGGCTTATTTCACTTAATATTATGTTCTCTTGTTCCATCCATTTTCCTCCAAACAACATAATTTTGTTCTCCTTTGTGATTGAATAAAACTCCATTGTGTATATATAGTATATTTTCTTTATCCATTCATCTGTTGACAGACATCTAAGTTGATTCAGGGAGAATTTGTAGATGTTATCTTTTAAAATCTGAAGTAGGAGCTACTCTAATAAATCGATGTTGTTGTTGTTGTTGTTAGGTGCCGTTGAGTCGGTATCTGACTCATAGCGACCCTCATAGGGTTTTCAATGGCTGACTGTTTTGGGATTGCCTCGGGAGTGGATTGCCAGGTCCTTCTCCCAAATATATCGATAGCATTCCCCATTATACTTTTGAACCTATTTATTTATTTACTTATTTTTACAGTTCTTAGGAGCTGTACTTTTCTAGTGCTCTACCACTGGGCTACACCCCGACCCCCATTTTTAATTTTTTATCTTGAGATAAGGTCTTACTTCTTTATGCAGGCTGCCCCGGTCTCAAATTTGCCATCTCCCTGACTTCGCCTCCTGAGATTCTAGGATTATAGGCATGCACCACTATGGCTGGCTGAACCTTTGTAATTTGTTTTCTTACTTAAAAATTTTATTTTGGCATAATTGCTGACTTACAGAAAAATTATAGGAATAATACAAAGAATTCCCATATATTCTATACTCAGATTTCCCATGTGGTAGCAATGGTAGCAATTTATTTGTTTTATCTTTTCTCTCATATAATAGTTTTTCTCACCTCTATGAGAATATACTGTAGACATAATCTCTTTTCCCCCCTTAATATCTAAGTGTGTATTTCTTAAGAATAAGGAAATCTAAATAACCACAAAGCCAAGAAGTCAGCATTGATGGAATGCTAATATCTAATCTACAGACTATATTTAGATTTTGCCACTTGTCCTTGTATTGTCATTTCTAGCAAAATAAAACCCAAGCTCACGCACTGTCTTCTGTTACCATATCTGTTTGATCATCTTATTCTGGAGCAGTTCTTGAGTTTTGTGCTTCATGCCATTGACATTTTGAATAATATAAGTCAGTTTCTTTTAGCACACAGTCCCTAATATTAAGATTTTAAGTGTGTTTTTCCATGATTAGATTGAGGTTGTATGCTCTTGTCAGAAATGCCATAGAAGTTACATTATGTTCTCACTGCAGCATATTAGGTGCATGGAATACTTATTTCTGTAATGACTGGTGATGTTATTTTGATCACTTCGTTGAAGGGGAATTCCTTGGTTTCTCTAGGGAAATAATTTCTTTTGTGTTTTTATTTCTTTTTAATTTTATGGTCCTTTATGTAAAGTATGGGCCAGCAGCCTCCCAAAAAGAGTGTCATTTCTTTACATTTGTATCCTACTAGCATCTTTCATGGCTACTGAAATTATTTTAATTTTTAAGGTCCTTATCACTGTCTAATTGAATTGTTGCTGTGTCTATAGTAAGTAAGAATTTTTTTCAGTACTAGAGCATTGAACTCAGGGTCTTGCACATGCTAAGCAAGTGCCCTCCCACTGAGCTGCATCCCCAAGGCCTTTTTATTTTTAATTTTTATCTTTTATTTTTTATTTTATTATTTATTTATTTATTTTGCGGTACTGGGGGTTGAACCCAGGGCCTCGTGCTTGCATGCTGGACCACTAAGCTGTACCTTCAGCCTATTTTTTTTACTTTTTTTGAGACAGTCTCGCTAAGTTACCCAGAATGCCTCTGGTCTTGAACTTGCAATCCTTCTGCCTCCACCTCCCGATCCACTGGGATTACAGGTGTGCACCACTGTGCCTGGCTTTTATTTTTTATTTTGACACAAAGTCACACTAAGTTGTACAGGCTGCCTCTGGCCTCCCCAGTCATTGGGGTGGCAGATGTGTACCATGGTGCTCAGGTATAGTAGATACGATTTTTAACCTTTAGCTTTTATTGCAGAGGTCAAAATTCACCCTGGGATGGTGCTGGACATGGGATTCTGTAGCATTTATCTAAGCACAAATATATGCATGGACTTGTTAAGGGTATAAAGTTTGTCTTTGGATTAATTTATTTGACATCTGTATGTCTACTTGTCCTATCACCATTTGTCCAAAAAAATTATCTACTGCATTCTATCGTTATCATTCATTTGTCAAAAATCAGTGGACTGTACTTATGTGGTTGTTTCTGGGCTCTATTCTATGCCATTTGTCTGCTTATTCTTTCCTCAGTATGACACTAACTTTATTGCTGTAGCTTTATGTTCAAATCTTAAATTGAACAGTGTCAGTCCTCTGATTTTGTTGTTTTCTTTTAGTATTTTTGCTGATTTTTCTGGATTTTTTTGCTTCTTAATTGGAGTCAGTTTGTTAATATCTACAATATTCAAGGTGTGACCAAAAATATGGTGTTTTAATTAAAAAGTTTTTATTACAATAAGTGACTCATTGCCATTAATTCCCCTCAAAACACTCCCTCTGGCTTTGAGCACACTTATTTATTGTTCTGGCCACTTTCTGAAATGGTTCTGGAAGTCTCCTTTTATGAGTATGTTTAGTTGCGCTGTCCTGCCTGCTTTGATGTCCTGAACTGACTCAGAATTTTTCCTTTCATAGTCATTTTAACTTTGAGGTAGAGTCAGAAGTCCCATGGTGCCCGATTTGGCGAATATGGTGGATGAGGACACACTGAATGTTTTCATTTGACAGAAATTGCTATACAAGAAGTGATGTGTAACATGGAGCATTGTCTTGATGGGGGTTGAAGCTAAAGACACTCAAGAAAGACTATATCTAGAACTGCTTCAGAAAATGGCAGTGGGATAAGTGTGTTTGAAGCCAGAGGGAGTATTTTGAGAGGAATTAATGGCAATATCTTTTACTGTACTAAATTTTTAAAATTTTTAATTGATCATACTTCAAAACTTTCTGGGATTTTAATTATGATTGTGTTGAGTCTTTTGATCAAGTTGGGAAGAACTGAAATCTTGGCAATACTGAGTTTTTCTCTCAATGAGCATGGACTATTTCTCTACTTATTTAGTTTTTCTTTGATTTCTTTCAGAGTTCTGTAATTTTCTTGACCTAGATCTTGACACTATTTTGTTAGATTTGTACTTCAGTATTTCATTTTTGTGGCACTAATGTAAATAGTATTGTTTTTAATTTTAAATTCCACTTGTTCGTTGCTGGTATACAGGAAAGCTATTGGCTTTCATATATTAGCTTTGAATCCTGCAGTTTTGCAATAATCACTTGTTAGTTCCAGGAAGATTTTTTTTTGTTTGTTTTTTGTTTTTCTTTTTTTTCCTTTTTTGGACAGTTCTTCCAGATTTTCTACATAGATATCATGTGAAAACTAAGACAAATCTGAAAACAAAGACAATTGTATTTCTGTCTTTCCAATCTGTGTACCTTTTTTCCCTTTCTTTTTTTCTTATATTACCTGATGTTGAAAAGCAGTAGTGATAGAGGACATTCTTGCTTTATCCGTATCTTAGTGATTCTCACCATTAAATATGGTATTGTTGTTAGGTGCTGTGGAGTCATGTCCTACTCATAGCAATTCTCATAGGGTTTTCAATGGCAGATTGTTTTGGGATTGCCTTGGGAGTGGGTTGCCATCTCCTCCCATTTTTGCGGTGCTGGAAATCGAACTCGGGACCTCAAGAGACTGCAGAGCGGTGCTCTACCAACTGAGCTAAATCCCAGCCCTAAGTATGATATTAGCAGTAGGTTTTTTTAGATGCTTTTTATGTGTCACTTAGGATATTACACTGTATTCCAAATATGGGGAGTTTTTTTCTAAATCATGAATGAGTATTGAATTCTGTCAGAAGCTTTTTTTGCATTTATTGGTATGATTGTGTAATTTTTATTCTTTTAGCCTGTTGATGTGATATATTATATTACTTGATACTTTGATAATGAACGAGCCATGCATATTTGGAATAAATCCTACTTGGTGATGGTGTATACTTCTTTTTATGAATTATAGATTCAATTTTCTAATATTTTGTTGAGGATTTTTACATTATGTTCTTTAGATATATTGGTCTAATTTTGTTTTCCTTTATAATGTCTTTATCAGGTTTTGGTATTAGACTAATGCTGTCCTTACAGAATGGATTAAGAAGTAGTCTCTTTTTCTATGTTCTGGAAGAAACTGGAGAGAATTGCTATAATTAATTTTTTAATCATTTTTTAGATTCATCAGTGAGCCTATCTGCATCTGGTCCTTTCAGTTTTGGAAGATTATTAATTGTTGTTTCAATTAGTTATTTGTTATGAACTTTTTTAGGATGTCTGTTTCTTCTTTTATGATTTTGTCAGATTATATCTTTCATGGAATTGGTCCCTTTCGTTTAGGTTGTCAAATTTGTGGGTGTAGAGTTGTTCAAAGTATCCCTTTGTTGTTAGGTGCCCTTGAGTTGTGTCTGACTCATTGTGAGCCTCATAGGGTTTTCAGTGGCAGATTGTTTTTGGAATTGTTTCAATGTCCTTTTTAACTTCTGGTATTAGTAATTTGTATAATCTCTCTTTGTTTAGTTACTTGAGCCAGAAGCTTATTCATCTTTTCAGAAAGAATGAAGATAGTTTTTGGGTTTATTTTATTATTTTCAATTTTACCTGTTTCTGCTCTAGTTTTTATTATTTATCTTCTGATTACTTTGGGTTTATTTTATTGTTCTTTTTCTATTTTCTTAAAAAGTAGAAGCTTCAGTGATTATTTTTAGATCTTCTAATATAGGCGTTCATTTATTATAAATCCTATAAATTTCTTACTACACATTTTGATGGGTTATATGCTCATTTTCATTTTCTGCAAATTATTTTTAAATGTCTTTTGTGATTCTTTCTTTGTTCAGAAGCCTGCTGTTTAATCTTCAAGTAATTTTTTTATTATTGTAATTTTTTTATTGTTGTTGGTTTTTGCTGTCATTGATTTCTAGATTAATTCCATTAATTTTGGTGCAGGACTGGAAACTCAAAATCCCATGTATGTATTTTTAAGTTTTGGAAAATTTTCTTCAGTTAAGCCTTTTATTGTCCTTTTCTTTCTTTCTTCCTTTTTGTTTTTCCCTCTTTAGGAACATCTACTTGATGGTTGGGTTTTAAGTTTATCTTATATTTTCTCACAGTTTTTGTTGCTTTTAATTTCTTCTATTTTGTAATTCAGTCTTTTTTGCTGATCTGGTTTTCCTTAGCATGAACTAATGATTTACTAGTTAAAGAATTTGCCTCAATTTATTCTTTTAAAACATTTGTAGCATTCCATTTTGTTTCTTGAGCAAGGGTTCACAGATGTTTTTTAAGTGTATTTTTCAGACAGAATATCCAATTTAGAGATCAGTATCAATGATTGTTCCTGTCTTAGACTTTCATCCCAGGTTTCTACTTGTACCACATCATTATTTTTGTTTGCTTATCATTCATTATAGTGTGTTTGCTTATTCTGAAAGAACAGGCTAAAGGAAAGTTGCCTTCAAAGCTACTTCCTAAAATAGAGTGTTAGTTTTTGTAGTTATTGTGAGACATGGCCTTGGAAGTATTGAAGCTCCTTTGTGCTTGCTATTACAGTTCTTGAATTAGAGATGTAAATGAAAGATTGAAGGAAAAAATTTCTTGTTAAAAATTAAAGTAATTCTTATAAATAGAATTAAAGTAATTCTTATAAATCTTGCAAAGCGGAGTTCAGAAAACATGGTTAGAAAATAATGTATAATATTATGCATTTTATGATTTGTTATGGCTCCGTGCAGTTGAGGCCAGAGGTAGCCTGTGCAACTTAATGAGACCATACCTCAAAATAAATAAAAAGGGGCTACAGTTGGGGTTATGGCTCAGTGATATGTAGCATGCCCAAGGCCCTGGGTTCAACAGCCACATACTGCCAAGGGTAGGGAGGAAGAAAGCTTATACTTTCAGAGGAGTTTGGTCTTGAATGAATGTAATTGTTTTTGACTTTTGTCCTTTTAAGAGTATAGCTTTAGGAATAGAGACAATTTTTCGTGCTTTTTATATGCATCACTTTATTGAGAGTGATATCCATGTCCTTACAATAGTGCACAAACCAGAAAGGATTTGTGTTTCTTTTGGTAAAGCTGTATAACTTCTTTTTTCCTTGGCGGTGCTGAGAATTGAATTTAGGTCTTCACAGGTGCTAGGCAAGCATTCTGCCACTGAATTATATCCCTAGTCTCATAGAAAGTACTTGATAACATTGTGTGTTAGTAAATTTTCCTTTACTCTTTTGGATGTTATTTCTTTATTAAAACATGTGTTCACTTTATTATAAATGAGGTTTTATATGTATCTTTTGGCCATTTACATTTTATTTTTTGTTACTTGCCTGTACATTTCTTTTGTCGTTTCTCAGCAAATTCTGTCTTTTTTTTTTTAGTGACTTACTGGAAATTTTTTATTTTAAATGTTACTTTTTTGTCTCATATATGTTGCAAATATTTTCCATCTGTGTAAATATTTTTTCCATCCTGTCCTGTATCTTAAATTTGTGGTATTTTTCATTGTTTAGAATTTTTTAAACAGTGCTTGTAGCTCTTTACTGCTTTTTTACTTTTAAAATGATTTTTCATCTACTATTAATCTAGAGACCTGCAGCTGTAGCCCTGTGGAATCCGATCCCGTCAGATCTGGGAAGCTAAGCAGGGCCGGGCCTGGTTAGTACCTGGATGGGAGACCGCCTGGGAACACCAGGTGCTGCAGGCTTGGGAGAAGGACCTGGCAACCCCCTCCCAAAAATCAATCTGCCATTGAAAACCCTATGAACAGCAGAGAAGCACTGACAAATAGTGTTTCCCCTGTTGTACACAGGGTCGCTATGAGTCGGATACCGACGCGAAGGCACCTAACAACAACAACAACATTAATCTAGAGAAAGAGAAATTTTCTAAAGCATGATAAGAAGTAGTATTGCTAGGCTTTTGATTCCTTTTTGTTGTTAAGTTCATGTGCTTTAAAGTGACAGACCTCTGTATTGTAATTCAGACATGCAACTTTTCCTTAAACATCTCCTGGTTAAATATGAGCATCTTGAATGCTTTATTTAGAGGAAATTATTTATCCATTATAATATTGGAATATTAAATAAAATTTGAGAAATAAAGAGCAGAGAGAAGAAACATTTTTTATATAGTTGCTCCTTGATTTACCATGAAGTTACCTCTGGATAAAAGCATTGTAAATTGAAAACATGGAACATTGAAAATGCACTGAATATACCTAATCTACTGAAAATCATAGTTTAGCAACATAATACACTATGGAGTGTCAGTTGCAGTGTATTGCTAGCCTGGGAAAAGATTGAAATTCAGAGATTGAAGGAGGTTTCTACTAAATACATATAGCTTTTCAACTATAGCAAAGTGGAAAAATTACAAGTCAAATCATCACAAGTCAGGAAGTGTCTTATAGTCTTAATATCCTAACAGCCAGAGTGTTTTGATGTATTTTATGTTTTCTTTTTCTTTTTTAAAATATCTTCATATAATTGTAATTAGGAGGCTTTTCACTGGAGATTTTACTAAAATAATATTTTAAATGTTCCTTATTAAATGCATAACTATGCAATTACTTTTTAGAGAGCTAATTTCATTCTGGTGTAGATAAATCTCATTACTCTTTGAAATCAGAGGGCTGCAATCTGTCACTTTTTATAAACACCTTTGTGGCACAGTGTTATAACTGACTTGTAATAGCAGAGTACCCGAGTGTGATGTCGCTTATCCTGATGTACTGATTGCAGTGTGTCTGAAGAGCCATGTGAAATATACATGATAGTACATGACAGAACATTAGGTTAGTAGCAGTTACCCTCCAATTTAGTTGTATGCGTTAAATGAGTTAAAGGCTACCAGAAGATGTTTTCCCTCCTATTAACTAATTAATTTTGTGGTACTTGGGAGTTGAATGCAAGGCCCTTGCAAGTGTTCCATGACTGGGCTGCACCCTCAGCCCATTGTTTTTTTAAATCTTTTATTTTGAGACAGGGTCTCACTAAGGCTGCCTCGGGCCTTGAACCTAAGATCTTCTTGGCCGTCACCTCCCCAGTCTATAGCATTACAGGCGTGAGGCAACTGCACCAGGCATGTTTTAAGTTTTAGATGGCAACATTTGTGTCCTTGTTTTTTTCTTCATGTATGGAGAGATACTAAGATAATCGTATTACAGATAAAGTAACTAAACATTAGAGAATCAGTTTGTCCAAAGCTATGTAGCTATATGGTGATGGTGGTGGTTGTTGTTAGGTGCTATCAAGTCAGTGTCCAACTCATAGTGACCTTATGTACAACTGGCGAAACACTATTGTCAGTGCTTCTCTGCTATGCATAGAGTTTTCAATGGCAGATTGTTTTTTGGGAGTGGATTGCTGGGTCCCTCTCCCAAGCCTACAGGGTATGGTGTTTCCAGGCAGTCTCCCATCCAGGTACTAACCAGGCCCGACCCTGCTTAGCTTCTAAGATCTGAATGGATCAGATGCCCTAGTGCTATGGCTGCAGGCTGTGGTTATTGTTAGGTGCTATCAAGTCTGCCTGATAGCAACCCTCATAGGGTTTTCAATTGCTGATTGTTTTGAGATTGGTTTGGGAGTGGATTGCTTGTCCTTCTCCCATTTTTTGCAGTACTGGAGATCAAACCCTGGTCCTCAGAGAGTGCAGCAGGACATTCTACCAACTGAGCTAAACCCAGCCTGGCTAGATGGTAGAAGATGATAAATCTTGTGGTCCCTTGTGAATAGTTGAATGGGGAACGTTTCCATTAATTTTGGTCATTCTTAACTTTGTAAAATACAACACAGTTTAAACACATTTTACATTTTTTTCCTTAAATATGATTTGTATAGATGGCATTTTATTCAGAGCATTTTGATCACATAGAAACATGTTTTCTGTTTGTTTATTTGAGAGCATAGTTAACCTACATGAAATGAGTTTTGTGTTTATTATATTTTTTTTATTTTGCATGTTCACTTATATGAAAAAAATCTTTTTTCCATACTTGTGTTTTGTATGGAAGAAGGAAAGATTTTAAAGTGTACTTGGTCATTAATTAAAATGGATTACAGTGAATATAAAGTGCTAGAGTTTTGGCATAGAGCTCAGTAAATCTGATGGTTATAGCAGAGAAATATGGAAAAAGTGGCAGGTGAAATTGGCAAGTAAAAAACTCTAAAGATAATAACACAGCGTGGGTCATTTTGAAGGGGCAGTTGAAGCTGAAGAAGAAATTCGTACACACTTGGTCGTCATTCTTTGAGCTTGCAAAATGCCAATATTCTGAGTTCAAACAAAGGATATCTTGGGAGTGGAGCTCAGACATCATTTCTAAGGTCATTTATAGGTGATTTAAAACTTTGTTCAAGTGTTTGCCAGGTAAATAGTATATATTTTTAAAAAATAGAATTGAAGTTTATTTTATTCTAAGCTGGTGAATTGCTGTGATTTGTCCAGATTTTGCTGAATGAAGTTAGTAAATTCCATAGCCCCTTGTGGACTTTATTATCTTGGTAATTGCCTACTTTGTGTGAATACTGATTTTATTTAGCTTGAAAGAATTTCTTTTTAAAGGAACATTATTTTGTGAAGGAACTAGATGTTTTCCCCCCTGGGGTATTGCATAGCCCATTGAGAAAACAGATTGACTGTGTTTATTGTTTTGCTTTTGATTTTTTTATGAATACATTTTGCTTACTGCTCTTTTATTGGTAACAATAACTGCTCCCAAGAACAAAATTAAGGATCCTTTAATTTTGTGATTTCACATTTGAAAAATTTATAACTAAACAGAAGTGATGAAGATGATGATTATCAACTACAATTTAATATTGAGGAAATTAAAGAGTTTTGATTGCTTTATCATGTATGCCATAACCTGGTTTGTTTAAATTTTTTTCTTGGCATCACATTATAAAACTTTTGAAAAACGTAAGGACAATAGTAGTTAAGGATTTGTTTGAGACACCTTATGAAAGTCATATTTGCAAACCAGCTTTCTAGCTTTCTGCCTGTTAGACTGTTTTAATTAAGATCTATGTTGAGTAACAGTAGTGTGTGAATAAAATATATAACACTGACCTAGAATGACAGCTAGTAAATTAATGTTGGTGGTTTAAGATGATTTACCATTTGTTTATGGTTCACTTTCTTTGGGTTGTTTGATGACATATTTCTGTTATTATTTACTTATTATAATTTGAGCATCCTTTGGTAGTTGTGAAAAGTCATTCTCTAGTTTAAGCTTCTGTTGCCTTTTTAGTGGATAACCAGTTCAAATAAACACCAATTTTACATCTGATGCATGGAAATCTACCTATGGGGTGAAGCCTTCTGAGAGATGATCATGACAGGTACATGGTACTCATAGTGGCATTTTAAATGTCATTAGTTTATTGGGAATTACTTTGGGTGCCCCTTAGAATTTGGTACTAAGACTATCCTCCTAGAATAAGTCTGGCCAAAAGTCTCTTGGAGTAGTTGATACTTGGTTATCTTTGTTGTTGTTGTTGTTGTTGTTGTTGTTGTTAGGAGCCACTGAGTCAGGTCTGACTCATAGCAACCCCATGCACAACAAAAGGAAACCTCCTCCAATTCTGTGATAGGCACATGACCTTTTTTATGTTTAAGTGCATTGTTGTAAACACTGTGTCAATCCATCTAGTTGAGGGTCCTTTTTTTTTTTGGTGACTTGCTACTCTCCCAAACATGTCCTTCTCTAAGGATTGGTCCCTTCTGACAATATGTCCAAAATATGTAAGATGCAATCTAGCCATCCTTGCTTCCAAGGAGGACTCTGGTTATACTTCTTCTAGGACAGATCTCTTGGTTCTTTTGGCAGACCATGGTATATTCAATGTTTATCTTCAGTTCCATAATTCTAAAACATCAGTTCTTCTCCTGTCTCCCTTATTCCCTGTCCAGCTTTCACAACCATATGATGCGAGTGAAAATACCATAGCATGAGTCAGATGCACCTTTGTCTTCATTGTGACATCTTTACTTTTCAACATTTTAAAGAGTTCTTTTGCAACAGCCTTTCCCAGTGCAATACCTCTTGATTTCTTGACTACTACCTCAGTGAATGTTGATTATAGATCCAAGTAAAGTAATGTCTTTGACAACTTCAATCTTTCCTGTTTATAGTTATTAAATTCCTCATATAGAGGAATTAGTTGAGAATGGACCTCATCATGTCTAACTCTATTCTGAACTTTTAAAAAAATTATGTGTGCATGTATGTTTCTGTATTATCTTCCTTTTAGTAGTATTTTGCATCTACAGTTGTATGAATTTGTGTTGTAATCTGCTTCTTCCAAAATTGTATCAAAGGTTGTGTGTGTGTGTGTGTGTGTGTGTGTGTGTGTGTGTGTGTTTTGCATGAGGTTGATCTCATATATTTCCTAGTATCTAGTACAAAGTGAACTCAATATATAGTCACTAATCAGTGGTTGGTTGCAGTCAGCTACTGCCACTGTGGCATCCAATCCTGTCAGATCTTGGAAGCTAAGCAGTGTCGGACTGGGTTAGTACTTGGATGGGAGACTGCCTGGGAACACCAGGTGCTGTGGGCTTGGGAGAAGGACCCTGCAAGCCACTCCCCCCCAAAAAAAGTCTGCCATTGAAAATCCTATGAATAGCAGAGAAGCACTAACAATACTGTTTCACCTGTTGTACATAGAGTCACTATGAGTTGGACACTGACTTGACAGCACCTAACAACAACAATCAGTAGTTAATCTGATTTCTTTTTTTTTTTTTTTCTTTGTGGTACTGGGGAGTTGAACTCAGAGCTTCAACGCATGCTTTTGCAAGTGCCCTACCACTGAGCTGCACTCCTAGCTCATTTTTAAAATTCTTTTTATATTTTGAGACAGGGTATCCCTAAATTGCACAGGCTACCTTTGGCCTTAAACTTGTGATCTTCCTGTCTCTGCCTCCCAAGTCATTGGGATTATAGGGGATACCATTGCACCCAGCCTGATTTATTTTTAATATCATATATATATATTCATATATATATTTTTTTTTTTAATTAAAAAATTTAAAAATTTAGAAAAATTTCCTTCTCCTTTAATGTTTGTCCTGTAGGATTAAAACTATTTAAAAAAGTCATTTATTTCATTGAGTATACTTTGTTAGGTAAAAACATATCTTCATAAATTGATTTCATTCTACTTTAATGTCATTCTTGTAAACCATTGAGTTTCAGCATTTTACCTCTACTTTCCCTTTCCATTTCTTTTTCCTTTGTGATTTCAAAAATATGAGTTTAAAAAATAAATTTGCCTATTTCTTTTCTTTTCTTTTTTTTTTTTTTTTTAGGTTGTTACGGAGTTGATGGAGAAAGTGACTCTATTATGAGTTCAGCCTCTGAGAACTCAACTGAACCTTGGTTTTGTGATGCCTGTAAATGTGGTGTTTCTCCTAGCTGTGAACTATGTCCTAATCAGGATGGAATTTTCAAGGAGACAGATGCTGGAAGGTTGACGTCCTAATCATGTTGGATTTATAAGCTTGTTTTTGTCTGTTTTGACTTCCCTTTTCTTCTACTTAGGATTTTCTGAGTTGCACACTTCACTTGATTGCATCTTCTTATCTTTTAGCATACAATCGATGGCCAGTAGACTACAGATTGGAGAAGGCAGGCAAAAGGATCATTTATTGAGTATTTGCATTAGTTTTTGCATTCATCATCCCATCCACTTTTAATAATGACCCTAGGAAGAGGCAAGTGAAGTATCTCATATTATAGCAAATTTGAACCCAGATCTCTCTCACTTTGACAGTATATCATACAATGATTTAAAAATGAGAAATTTAAAGAATTATTAAGCTATGATAAAAAACTGAACATAAAATTAACAACAACAACAACAACAACAACAACAACTGTAAAGGCTATCCAGTGATGAGGGAAGTTCTCTGAGAATTGACAAAATTGGAAAGATAATAACTTTCCTTAGGCTGTGGTTCTTACTTATTTGGAGAAACTTTGTTAGAGCCCACTGGGTGCCAGAAAAGTCTGCTGGTTTACCTGCTAGTCTTCAGTTCTTAGCAAGTGGGTGACTGGGCACAGGTTGCAACCGGAGCTTGGGCACTGTTTTCCAAGCCTGGAGCATATGGTGTCTGTACTGAAAGGGCCATGGAAAAGTGACCTCCAGATTGGAGCAGGTCCATGAGGTCACTGAGGGATTGAGGGAGTGAGAACAAATGTATGCTACTCACCCCTGCTGAGAAATTCCTCTATAGTACTCTCTACCATTGAATTATAGTGCCCTTTGCCATGGAACTTAATATTACACTTACTGTAAGGACATATGGTGAAAGAATTCAGTCTATTATTGCAGAGTAAGCATTGGAGTATGAATTTGAAGCCAAGAGACAGTAATACTTGGTTTGAGGACCTATGCTCTTTTCACTACCCATTTTTTTTTTTAATCACATTTGAGCAGTTAGCCTCATGATAGTGTTGCCCTTATTTGTGTTTTTTTTCCTGGAGACTACAATTTGAGGTGCATGATTTCAGTGTAAGAATAATTCTCAATCTTATGTGTTTTGGTATCACTCCCATCTCTTCTTCCTCCACGTTAGGAGAAGGGGAGCTTAAGTTTTTATTTTACTGAAGAAGGATATTATAATATTTTTATTAAACATGCCTGAAGAAAGATATTATAATATTTTTATTAAACATGCTTAATATTTTAACAATAGTAATAATAAAAGAGTCTATATAAACTATTACCATTTCTCATATTTTTAAAATTGAGGATAGGACACATTTTGTCCCAAAATAAAAGATAGATTTAATGCGTTTTGCTTCAATAAAAGTTTCTTATTTTTACCTCAGTTAATAGACCCTTGAGACGTGTTGCCATATAAGATTGCTAGGGTAGTATAAAATCTGCCATGGGATCTTGGGGAACCATATGTGTTGATGCTTACCCAGAATGGCCAAAAATCTTACCTCTCCTCCCTTATCACCCATCTAAAAAGTAAAGTAAAATTGTTAAATTATTTGCACTATTTGTGGTCTGTATCATAGACATGTGAATTCTGTTATGTTTAGGCTGATTTTTGCCTAGAATTAGGAAGATTAGTAAGTATTCACAGTGTTTACTTTCAAATTGGATTGCCTATATTTGAATTTTGGTCATTTGTCTAGGATTTCAAGCAGGATTGCTCTAAAAAGTTGAAATTCATGTTGATAAATTGTGGTGAAAAACAGAGAACTACCTTTTAGGGAAGAAGATTTGTTTTACTTTTTTTTCCTGTTAATAATTTAGAAGTTCTGTCGAAAACTTGTGTTTTCATGCTGTCATAAAAGCAACTTGTAAAGGTGTTTCTGAATGAAGAAAAGGGAAGCCTCTTTAACCTTTGAGATTTACTGAGAAATATTTGTATTAGCTACTGTGGATATTACATGTATAGATACCTGTCTTGATATAAAGACTGGCAAAAGTTCTTTTATATGCTGTTTAAATACTTTGTATTGGTATCCACACTCACATATAAGTTTTTGTAGAAATTATAGGTCTTTATGTATTTTATAGGATGTAATACCAAAGCATAAAAAGCCAAGAAAATTTGACAAAGCTTTATTGTATTTATTTATTTTTGGCTTTGTGAAACAGAATCTCGTTATGTAGCTCAAACTGGCCTCAAACTCCTGGTCCTTCTGTTGTAATCTCCCGAGTACTGGGATTACAGGCATGTGACATTACACCTGGTTGTTATCTTTAAGTCAAAAGGAGAGGAAAATAAGAGTAATGTATGGAAATAATGAGAAGGGTTTTGAAATTAACTTCTTTCATATGGGCTTAGACTTTCTCCTCTCTATTTTTGGTGATGTCAGACATTCTGCAAAGAAAATAATGTGATTTAATGTGAGAAAAACATCAGGACATTCTTGTTATTACATTTTTATTGCCTAGAGAGAATATTTCACTCCATCTAAGTGATCTTAGAGACATGACTTTGGGAAATATTAGATATATCCTCTTTTTTATGTCCTTTGTTGGTTGTCCTCTAGTCTATTATTCACTAGCCCTCTGTTGTTGTTGTTGTTGTTGTTATTGTTAGGTGCCCTCAAGTTGTGTCCCACTCATAGTGACCCTCATAGGGTTTTCAATGGCTGATTGTTTTGGGTTTGCTTCAGGAGTGGATTTCCTTGTCCTTCTCCCATTTTTGTGGTGCTAGGGATCAAACCCAGGACTTCAGGGAACAGAGCACTCTACTAGTCCTCTAATGAAATGAAATATGATTTTGAGCTAAATTCTTTGATTTTTAAAATAGCATTATGGTACAGTAAAAGGAAGGCAGCTTTGAATTCTTTACATCTCATTTCTTTCCCTTATTAGACTTGTTGTATTTTGAAATCATTTAATCCTTTAAACCCATTTCTTGATATGCAAAATGAAAACAGTCTTCCACTCATAGGAAACATTTAGGCCTTTTCCCCTCCTTGTAGCAAGCATTTCTTTAGTGAAGACCATGAGGTAGACACTGTACTATATAAGCACTTCACATACGTCTTCATAACTTCTAAAATGTAGTGCTTTGCACCTAGTAGACTCTTAGTTATTGGTTATGGAGTGAATAAATGAAAATAACATGCTAGAAATGAATTTGTTTTATATACTAATAGGACTATAAATACAAAGCCTTTCAAAATAATTCGATTCAATTTAATATATATTCTGATATGAGAGTCTTGTAAGAAGTATATTAGTACTTAGTCTGATTTATTAAAATTTATGAATTTAAAAGAATCTAGTAATAGCTTACGTGCTAGGAGACAATTCTGACTCTTTGCTTTTTAGTGGTTTTATGTGATACTTATTTTCTTTTTCTTTTCTGAACCCATATTTGTCGTCATAGCTTCAAGCAAAGTGGATGGTAAAGTAACAAGGAAGATTTTTTTATTTTTTTGATTTCCAGTTTGTCTTAATTACAAACTTCTAAAGTATGTGCTGTAAACACCTGAACAAAAAAGTATTTTTTGGTATTAAAATTGTCTTAGCAGTGATTTTCACTGACTTTGATATGTATTTTAGTAATGACTCAAGTTAATATCCTCACATGAGTGGTTGGGTGAAATGATATACTTGTGTGCCAGCCACACTGAAATGGCAGTTTAAATCTGCAGTACTTGTGTGACTTGTTCTAAAGCCTTTTAAGAAGGTCAGTATGAAGGAAGCAGCCAGCTGTTGGGTTTATCAAAGATAAACTCCTACAGAGTACAGCGACATTTAATACATCAGTGGAGCATGAAAAAAATGTGCAAATTACATTGAGAAAGCAGCTGCTTGTTGAAGATGTGTATCTTTATATTGAACTCCACAGGATGCATTTGGGAGGTTGGATTAAAATGTTCTATCAAGAAAATCTCAAAACCTTGGATTTTTTTTCACCAATAAAAAAGATAATATTTTTAAAGATTTGTAACCATTTTCTTCAGTACCTCTATAGAATGATTCTTAGTCCTTTAAAACTCATAATGTATCACAAAACCAGAACCATGTAGTATTCACAGCCTTTTAAGCTATGATAAAGTATTTGTTGTTACTATATTCACAAGGTTAATAGACACTTGCCATCTTGTTTTCTGTCTTTTTTTATGACAGAAGTGATATACATGTGTTAGTTAAATTTCAAAGACAGTGATCCAACATTTTGTTTGGTTGCAAGCAAGTAAGTGCCTAATGTATTAAAAGTGGTTCAGAGAAGTCCTAAAAAAATGAAATCAAAACTGGCTCTCATTTTTTTTAGTGTACTGAAGTTGAACATGTTTAGTCTTACAGCCTCATTCAAATTTTAAAAAGTATATTTATATGTGGAACATATAACTTAGTTCATAGGTTGTACTGTGAACAGATGAAAGGGATAAAAATGTACCATCCTTACATTATAACTTTGTTCTGTACTTTCTTTCAGCAGTCAACTTTAATCTGGGAAAAAAAGGCACACCGTATACAAAAACTGTTTTAAAATATGTCCTTAAGGATTACCCAGCAGCTTTTGGGAGAAAAGTAACAATAAAATGCAATTTTACCTAATTACTACAGAGTAGCTGCATGGTTCTTAAATTAGGATCCATAATTCTTAAATTAGGATCCTTAATTCTGAAAGTCCTTGCAGTAATGAATTTGAATACCTTTCCCTGCATATGAAAATTATGTTTGGTTTCATTTGAATAGTAGTTTTATGCAAATATTTAAGAATAGCATAGATAAGAGCAAAGTGCAGTGAATTTCAAGCCAAAAGCAATTATAGTTGCTGAATGTAAGTTTTGGCTAAGCTGCTGGTAGAGTAGTGCTTATTGCAGTCATTTTTATCTATAATTAACCACTATCATTTTATGTTGTTGTTGTAGTTGTTAGGTGCTGTCGAGTGGGTATCCAACTCATAGCGACCCTCATAGGGTTTTCAATGGCTGTTTTGAGATTGCCTTGGGAGTGGATTGCCAGGCCCTTCTCCCATTTTTGCGGTCCTGGGAATTGTACTAGGGTCCTCAGAGACTGCAGCACAGTGCTCTACCAACTGAGCTAAATCCCTATATTCTTTAGCTTGGGCTGGGGGTTAGCTCTATTGGTACAGTGCTGCTCCACACTCTCTGAGGACCTGGGTTTGATCCCCAGCACTACAAAAATGGGAGAAGGATATAGCAATCCACTCCTGAAGCAATCCCCAAACAATCAGCCATTGAAAACCCTATGAGGGTCGCCATGAGTCGGACCTGATTCAACAGCACCTAACAACATATTCTTTAGTTTATGTGTCTGCGATTGAAATTTTAACATTTGCTCACAAGATACTTTCAGTAGGATTTAAAGAAGACACTTTTTTTAAATGTTTGCTTTCTGTGTGAGGATTTCTTGAATAGATTTAATAAAAAATCATATCTTTTCTCCTACAGATGGGTTCATATTGTTTGTGCCCTGTATGTTCCTGGAGTAGCCTTTGGAGATATTGACAAATTGCGACCAGTAACACTAACAGAAATGAATTATTCCAAATACGGTGCCAAGGTAAAACAAAGTATTTTTGATTGTCTAAAAGAGAAGTTCTTTACTTGTTAGTTTATTTGGTTTTTTTATTTATATCACTATTGACTACAGAAGTGTTTATTAGTAATCATGCTGTTTGCACAGCCCTTAGCATTAAATCATGGATAATTGATAGTAGTTTTCCCCAAAAACTAATAATGTATAAACTCTTCCATGTTATCTTCATTTACAATAACCTGTGAGATAAAATGTTAATTGATAATACTATTAATTCTCTGGCACATAACATGCTGCCTTGTACAAAGAACAAAGCCTTATTTTCAACCACTTGGATGAAATCTATACATTTTAACTTTTGAAGTGAAATTTATCAAAATTAAGAAAAGTATATAAGAAGCATCCTTTATTTTACTCAGATTTCAAGAATTCATTTTTATGACTACATAACCTTTTGTGTAGCAAATGATTTGCCTTGATAGATTATAAATTGGCAGGATTGTAAATGATTAAAAATGCCCGCTTATTAACTTAAATTTAGTTTTATAATTACTACAAACATTCTAGGAACACTAGAGCTAACTAAGCACTAATGCATCCTCTTTCTTTTACCATCCATGGGGAAATTTGGAAGACTTTTGCATAGCACCAGTAATATATTAAAGGTGGAGTAAAGACTTGTCTCAGTCCTTTTAGGCTGTTGTAACAAAATACCTGAAACTGAGTAATACATAAACAATAAAATTTTCTCAGATCTTAGACCAGAGAGTCTTTTTTTTTGTTAGAAATTTTTAATGTACATCATAATGTGATTCATTTTGACATGCTTTTCATTGTGACAATTTTCATATATGCAATTTGATAAGCATTATTCATATAGGTTACCCCTTACCCTCTTCTATGTTTCCCCCCTCCCCCCCTTCCCATCTAAGTTTCCCATCCAAGTCTTCTCTATCTTTTACTATATAGTATTTTTCTATATGTCCTTGGGTTCCATTTCTGTTTAAGA